>KZ538174.1:0-37030 GCA_000934665.2 Catajapyx aquilonaris | reverse complement strand
CACCCCCCCCCCCCTTCATAGGCTGTGGTACTTTATAATTGATATATTTAAGGCGATTTAAGGAGGTTGGCCCAGCATTGCCTTTCAACCTCCAAGGATAGGGAAGGAAGGAAGTGGCTGTGGCCTATTATACGGAAGCAACCCCGGAATTATCCTAGAAAGACCGTGGAAAACCACAGAAAACCACGGTCAAGGTTGCCGGCCCCGGGATTCGAACCCAGGACCTCCCTATTAGCAGTCGGACGCCTTATCCACTATGCCAACCTGCTTCGGTAGGCTGTGGTACTTGGCATTTCAGGTGGCAGTTGTATATACCTTACAAGGCTTATGGGAGGATGAGAGTAGTCCCTGAATATTGCCCTTTTCAAACTCAGTGACATCAGTTCACCATGACCTGTGTATGGCGTGATGCCGTTTACAATCTCATACGATGCATTCCCAAGCATATGATACTTCTGCATCAGCAGTTCATTTTGACAAAAAAAGTGAATATTGCCCTTTTCAAAATGACCGATTCAATTAGCAATACGTTACCACTGAGGTAGCATGGTGGTCAGAATTAGGTGCATGCTTGAAATATGGACACTTTCACGGACCTACTATGTATTGTTGTTAAAGGAGGCATCATTGTACTAATTACTTTTAAAAAAAGAACTGAAATAAGAACAAAAACATTCCTTTCAGTAAAAACAGGGAAGTAAAACCTCCATGGTGGAATGAAAGTATTGAAACAAGGCAGGTGAACGTAAGACCTTCGACAATTGATTTCAGCCGTTCCATAGGTCTTATACTCAAGCAATTTTTAAGCATCGTGTGGAATGGCTCGTAAAAAATACTTCTGAAAACTACTCAATCTACTCACAGAAGTAGGCAGGGATTTACTTTGGGGGAAATTAACCCACAACATATTTTTAAATTTTTGCTGTTAAAAAAATTTAGAACCCCATCTAAATATACCCTCAAAAAAATCAATTTACATCATGATGTAAATAATATTTAAACAGTACAGTTAAAATCAGTACCAAAAAGAGATGACAACTGTGATAAATGTTTCAAGGCAAAATATTCTCACTAATCATGCAGAAATTCAATAGTCTCAATATTGAAGTTCCTAATTTCAGAAAATGCAAGTATTTTGGAGTTGCTCATTTCACTGTTTTCAGAAAGGAGACCTTATGAGCATCAATTTGGGTATGGCTTGAGTAAGACTATTGATGGCTTAAATCAATTGGTGAAGGTCTTACGTGCACCTGCCTTGTTTCAGTACTTTCATTCCACCACGGAGGTCTTACTACCCTTTCTTTCACTGAAGGGAATGATTTTGCTCTTATCCTGGATAAGCTAGAAACTACTGTAGTTCTTCAGATTCTTATTCTAGGTCACAAGGCAGCCTTTTCTCTTGTGCTGGAACAGACAGGGAGGGTTAGTTTCCTGAGGTATGTTGGATGAAAGTCACAAAATGATCCAGTCCAGTGAAGGTACCAACCATATGATCACTATAACGACTTAATAATATGTATGCCTGCATTCAGATAGAGAGGATGGAATGATACTTCGGGTTGTTTCTACATTCACGTTGTGTACCTTTTTATTTTTGAAATGCTGGAACCATTAAAATGTTGAGACCTCTCTATGCTCTGTCTATTCAAAGGTTGCAGTGGAAGATTGAGTATTGCCATTGGAACTTACCACTTTAGCAATGACAAAAGGGATTGTCAAAAATTACTATGGGAAAAGCCAATGTCCACTGCAGTCTTGAATATGTTGTTGCTAAAGATAGCTATCTACTGATCACCCAGAAAATCAAGGAGTAATAATACTTCCCACACATTGAAAAAGAACTTGAACTTAATGAATGTGTGACACCCCTAGTGACACAACATGTGACAGGTATACTGTGCACAAAACAACAACGTGGGTACCGGTTCAATACAGTATTTATTTTCGTCAGAAAAGGGTAAAAGGAAGGGTTGTGTAGGGGAAAACACAGAATCTCGTACAGTGCTGAGAGCCGGTCATTTGGAAAGAATGATTTGCACTGTTGCACCACCATGGGATGCCAGCAATACACACAAAGATGCGTCCCAGTATACTTGGAGCATTGTTTTGTTCTACACAGGCGGCTTATATGGACAAACAGTATGCCGCACGGCATGATGGGAGGTAAGAGACAGAATCAGAATGACGTAGGAGAACGAGAAAGAAGCTGGAGCAAAGGATGATGGGAGGAGTGAATGGTAATAGACAAAGCGGTACACAGGGCGGATAACAAAGCGCTGTGGGGGTGGAAAAGTAACATGGTTTAAATGGTCTAAAATGTCGGTGAAGTTAATGACTGGGAACCAGTGCTGTCACAAATGCCTGTTTCCCCAAATGCCTGTGATTATAGGGTGGAGACAGTATGCATTAAATTTTTAAAAGGATCTATATAGCATCTTTAGACCAAACTGTAAATACCTTTAGCATTTTTTACAAGTGTAGTCAATTTCACCATAGTAAATGTTATGGTAAAAAAAATGTCTGAGGGAAAACTAAAATAAACACACTTTTAAAAACACACAAATAGCAGGCGTTGAAATATTGGGATGCAAAAGTGCAATTTCCACTCCAAAATTGTTATCTGCACTCCAAACTGAGTATTGGAGTGCAGAGTTTGCATTCTATCTGATCCTGCTTTTTAACATGCAAACTTGCAAAAAAAAAACTCAACAGATGAGCGTTGTGACCAACCTTAATGAACATGTGCATGCTTTTAAAATGTTAGGTTTTTAAAGGTTGCCTAATATTGCACTCCAAGTAATTACTTTGTACTCCAGACTTTCATCTGGAGTGAAAACTTTGCACCTGGTCAATTTAAGATTTGACCCCTGCAAATAGTAATTACAGCACAACCTTACATCAGTTGTTAACAATAATGCTCAAATATCGCAAGCAAACCTCCAGTTCTTGTTGCTGTGCCTCTTCATTTGGTGTTGAATAAGTGGCATTGATTCGATGAACTTCCACATTTCCATTATCTTGCCCCAAAACCTTAAAAAACAAGATAATTTATATTGTAATGATGATAATACTACGACCTACTACTACAGTACCCTGCATTAACGGCTATGCACAGACATCGCCACCTGGCGGAAATAAGCGGCGACGGCTGTGTCCAAAATACTTAAAGACAGTTCAAGATATCGCGGTGGATTCAAAAGCTTGCTACAAAGATGGATGATTGATATATCTGTGGGATGGATTATAAGGCCATTGCGATTCCTATCAATACACTGAGGTTGTGAACCAGTTATTACACAGACCAGGTGTATTGTTATTTCATGTTAATGTGCGGCTGTATAGGGGACTTTTTGGAGTGTGTGTAAACAGCATCACTCTTCTCTCATCATTTCGCTTTTTAATTCAGAAGTTATCTACAAGGAAGGGGTAGGATCTGCTGGGCTTGACTAGAAATGTCATCCACACATTGTATGACCCTCTACGACGCACCGTTTAGCTGTACCCTTTTCAGAGTAACGACACTTTTTTGAACTTTGACCGCGGCTAGTGACCCCGGTAATGTCCCTAGTTGTTGTTTATCTATCTAAAGTTTGTAACTGGAGTGAGCTGAGTGTAAATCTGGTTTCCGATTTGAAATCGATTAACCCGATCGCGAGTTATGAAGTCGGCAAATTAACATTGGGAGAGTAGCGATTCCACACAATTCCTTTTCTGCATGCCCAAGCTAAAGGTTAAGTGCCAATAAAATAGCACTTCAAATGTAACACTCAATAGTACAAGTTCACAAACACTCACTATAAAATCAATCCCATGTTTGTCATGTTCACTGAGTGTCATGGTAGTCACTCGGGCACCTTCGATCCTGATGGTCTCCACAGGATGGACATCACCAACAGCCAAATCCCAGATGTGAATGCTAAAAATATGTTGTATAACCATTTGTACAATTAAGCCATCAAATTCTGTTCACTCACTTGGAGGCGTTATCCAGAACAAATATAACACATGGTCTTGAACGTGACCATTGCACAGCTACAACTGACTGACCTCCAGGTACATCCCATTCCATCAGGCTTTTCTGTGCACTGCTTGAATGCCACCGAACTTTTCCATCCATTGTTCCAACCTGTTGAAAGCATTTGGAGTCAACCAAGTGGTGCCAGTTTAGCAGTCTACAATGACAACTTGATATCTCATCAATGAGAATTAAAGGGCCATTTTCCAAACCCAACTCAAACCCAAAAATTGCAAGATGATGTGTGTAAAATGTGCAAATATGTCCTTAATATGCATCAAGTCACATCAGCCTCATGAAAAATGATGGTAACATGTTCAAATGGCATGCAAGTGAGACCCATATCATATGACTGGATGCCCACATCTTCACCTGCCTTCAGTTGAGAAAATCAAATATTCTCATTAGGTGTGCTGTTTGTTTTTCATAAAACGAAAATCTATTGACATCCATTATAAAATATAAATTCTACCACTAATTTTGATACCAGGGACCCCTCAACAAAATATTTGTAAATGCAGAGGGGCAATCAGGCAGTGAGACTTATTCTGCCATGGGAGTGACTCAGCTGAGTTGGGGATTACTCTTGTGAAGTAGCCCACTCGCCTGAGGACTCCCCAAGCTACTCTCCTGATGCTCAGGCGAGTCCCTCAGGATGTGTGTACCCTGCTTTAGGTCGAGAGTTTCTTGTGTGCCTCAATGGAACCATTGAATTGAAACACACACCCTATGTTACATCGAAAATGAAAACAATACTGCTCCCCAAAATATAATGAAAATTTTATCAAACCCTGATACAAATCTTAAGAGCTAGTGTGAATTCAATTTATCACTCAAGCAGTCACATCACTGTGTATCAAAACTAGTGTTCTGTTAATTTAACCTTTTCTGAATTAATAAGGTCAAAATTTGCTTGCTGAGCTACTTCCCAGCATATGTCACATTTTTATTCCTCTGATAAATTAAGCATGTTGGTTCCAGAATAGATAAGCAGATGAGTCATCATTGGCATTCATTACCTGCGGAATTAATTTCCATAAATAATGGAATTTCATGATTTCTGATAGCATATTTGAATTTCAGCATAGCTGATAACATGGGTGTACATAATTGATTCATTGCAAATTGGTCCCTCAGAGTGGTTATAATTTCTGAATAGTTTGAGAATAGTCAAGTCAAAAGGGCAAGACATCAGATGAGGTGGCCGGTCGTCAGTAACCTTGAACTTGCCGATCACAATGCAAGTGTGGGATTTTGTTCTGATTCAAGTCACAAGCAATAAGGACCCGATAAGAAACCGATGGCAACAGCCCAAAAGGGCTTTCCCTGACTGAAAAGGTTAAACAAATACAAACTTTATGTGTACAAAATAATGGTGCAAATTGTGCTTTTATGACTGTGATTCTGTACATTAGTACATATGTCATGCGATATACTCCTGCACTTACAAGAAAGAAGGGTTGTTGAAAAGGGCATGGTTCAATGCTCGTTGCTGCTCCACATGTGCCTGTAACAATATGTGTGATGTGAAAAATTATCACAACAACAACAGCAGCAATTATTATTATTATTATTATTATTATTATTATTATTATTATTATTATTATTATTATTATTATTTAAAGATACACTATAGCAATATAAACTTCCAACACCACTGTTACTACTGAGGCTATAAAGATGCCTGACCAACACAAAATAGGTCATGACAATGGTGAAATCTTTTTCACATTCAAAGCAAATTCAACTCACCAATATCTTGCCGATAATATTCAGGAATTGCCCGTCCTTCATCCAATCTGCAATGTGCCACCCAACCACAGTCCATTCCAATAAACAAATGGTCCCGCATTGTACTGAGTTTCATCTCGTAACATTGGATTGCAGTCAAATTAGGTTCATCCCTGTAACAAATGTTTTGTTTGACATGTTCTATTTTAGTAGTAGTCAAAGTTTGACTTGCTTTATTGGGGGAGCCAAGGCTACGAAGACTATGAAGTACAGAGGAGGATGAGAAGGGAATAGGGGTATTAGGACAGTGCACAGTGTGGCCAAACACGTGAATGGCGTATTTGTCACAATGTGGTCACGACTTTCCTCTGATTTTTAAGACAAAAAGTAGTGAATTTCACTTTGAATGGCACACCAAACGAATGACTAGATTCCCCAGTCATAGATTCACTTTGATTTAAATGCATGTAATTGCACCTTTTGTCGGGGTAGCAGACTGCTACCCTGACGAATGTGACCTCCTTTTAGAAAAATGTGGACTCATGTGAACTTGAAACGAAGTGAGTCTATAACTGGGGAGTCCAGGCTTTCGTTTAATGTGTGATTCAAAGTGAAATTTGTGTAATCCGTAACTTTTCGTCTTTAAAATGAGAGGAATGTTATGATATATCCGTGTAATGGAAGCCTCAACAAAATGACGACTGACACCGTAATTTCAAGGTCACATTCAAATTGCTACATGAGAGTAAGTAGTACTTAGCCAGAGGTATTTTATGCACAGCTTAAAATCCGGATGAGCCTGAATTTGGAAATGAGGTGATCTTTCTTCCATGATCATTCGAAGCCGACTGAATACACACAAAAAGGTGGCAGGCGAACACTCGACTTGAGTACCTGCCTGGTATAAAACCCATCTCAATTGAACCTACCAAAGCAATTTTTATTATTGTTCAGACATTACTTTCTTACATTAGGGCAGATTGGACATGACTCTGCCAATTTGGTTTTTCCATTTTTGTCCAAGCAATCCTGCATTTGGACACACTGTGCAGTGGGAAGAAATGGGAAAACCTTACCCAAAGATGCCTACTGTCAAGCTCGATACATGATGTAGCACAACTGAATGCATTGATTGCTGACCCATGGCCAATGCATCATTTATTTCATTAATTTTGCGCTTATAATGTGTGACCCATACATGTATGACCCCATGCTGTTCCAGTGAGCACACCTGTAAATATTGCAATGCAACCATGAAGAAATTTTATGCACAACTTTTATGCATACAATTTCTCACCCTGTACAATGTATGCCCATGTACTGCCATATCACTGGCAGGAACAGTGATGATTGCAACAACAGGACTTGTGTGACGGCCATGAGCATCTTCAGATTCTTGTTTTCCACGTGATGTCCAACCTAAGCAAAAATGCATTATTAGTTCCAAAACATCCTATGGGGGGGGGGGAGGGGGAGTCGCGCTGCGGTAACGTATGCGCCCATGGATGTAGTGGTCCCGGGTTCAATCCCAAGCCCGGGCATTCCCCCCTTCATCTCGTGCAGAGTTTAGGGTCATCTCTGGCTTCGTCTCGGGTGGGATTTCCGCTAGACTAACCACCCAGGGGAGTTCACAAAATGACACAGCAACGACATTGCACTGCACCTTGCACATCCCCTCCCAGTCACCCTTGCCTGCAGACCCGGGCACTTCGTCAAGACAAATACTGTACATCCTTGATGATGAAAATAAAGGTCTGTGCGAAACCCTAGTGAGGGTATGCACTACACCCATTGTTGTTGTTGTTATTATTATTATTATGGTTATGATGATGATGATGATGATTATTATTATTAAAACATTGAAGGTAGCTTCAAGACATTATCAGGCAATTTTAAAATCTTTGCAGCATGATTTGGAATTTACATGATGGGTTTCTTGAAAGCACTACAAAGAATCTTTGCTACTACTGTAATTACTTGAATACCGAAGCAGTAGTGGTGTAGTGGATATGGTGTCCGACTGCTAATCGGGAGGTCCTGGGTTCGAATCCCGGAGGCCGGCGATCCTGACCTTGGTTTTCTGTGGTTTCCCAAGGTCGCCCCAGGAATAATTTCCGGGATCGTACCGGGAAATAGGCCACAGCCGCTTCCTTCCTTTCCCTTCCCTGGAGGAGGTGCGGGTCAGTGGGGGTCATCTTGGCGAACGGGCCCCCTGAGGGACTGCACACGACCCCCAACCTGAGACATTGCACATGCACCAGTGTCCCCCCCTCCTATCCCTACCCTGTCCCTGCACGATAGTGGTAATCCACTCCCCTAAGAGAGCCCATGGCTCTAGCACGGGGTATATCTAAAAAAATAAACAAATAAAAAAATAATAAAAAAAAAAAAAATAACAAATAATAAAAAATACTTGAATCTGTTGTGAGATTGCACTTTTTGTCCTTAAAAATACAAAAAATTAGGGTGCATCTTAGAAGGTACAGTGTTGGTCATATATCGAGGCATACTGCCAGCTACATTTTCCAAAGCGGCAGAAGAAGGAATCTTGCTCGCCCGGCTTGAAGTATCCTTATCTTCGATTCCTTCTTCTGCTGCTTTGGAAAATGTCGTTTAGAAATATGCGTCGATTTATGTGCACCACTGTACAAAGCATTATTCCATAGCTATTCCATAGTAATAGGATCGTTATTTTATTAGTAAACCATGCATTTCTTGCTTGCCTACTCTCCTACTTCATGCAATCTAAAATGCTGTTTGATCGAAAGTATGCCTGCATAGGACGTGATGATGCAGCAAGTACCATAACAGCAACCTCGGCTCTTAGCTCTACCAAAAACACTCACTAACTGCTATTAGGGAGGGATAGTATGGCATGTAGCAGTAAGTCGTTTATAGCTTAGGCAAGCTTGTGTAATAATGAATAATTCCAATTGATTAGTATCAGTCATTTGAAGGGCTCCATGAAAGAAAGGGGTAACTAACAAGGAATCCATTTCGAGATAATACAAGGCAAAGTTTCTTGCTTATATCTTTGGATCTGTGAGTGATAATACTTACCTGTGGGCGTCACATATGATGCGAAATCTTTCTCGTTACCAGTGCCCCTCCCCCTCCCCCCTCCCCGAGAAACCTAGGCTATTATCAAAAAGTCGGAAAAATAGAAACCGGGGAAAGTAAAGGTAATTGTCGGGAAAGTGTTTTGCATATAATGGTCCATACACTCAACTATGGGCTGACTTATCCTGGCAGATCCAGACAACATATGATGGCAATTACCTCCTTCTTCCATGCATACATGTGCCACGAAGGGCTTCATGCACTGCCTAACTCGAGAATGGTGGGAGATGGAAGACTGCAAATGCTACATACTGGTAGCACTGCAGCTACCCCCTTCTTCAACGTGCCTAACACAAAATTGGCCAAAATGTTAGTTACCCCCTTCTTCCATGGAGCCCTTCATTTGTCTTAAGAAGCTTATTGGACATGCACCAGTTCATATTGGGACTATACTGGCACTCTTCCACCATGCTGATCAGCTCACCATTTATTTATTTTTTTAATTATTTTAAACGTTACCCCGTGATAAGGCGGAGCCTTTTTAGGGGGGTGGCACACCACAATCAGTTTTCTTTGTATATTATACTTTTCTTCATTCCCCGGTGAAAGGAGTCAACCGGATGTAGGGTAAGGATAGGGATTTTTGGGGAGGGAACGTAGGTGCAAGTGCAAGGTCTGTAAAGGGGTCATGTGCTGTTCCCCAGGAGGTTAGGTTGCCAGACACCTCCTTGGTGCAGGTCAGAGACCCTCCCGACGCAGGTGAAAGGAAGTTCCCCAGGCGGGGATCGAACCTGGGGCCTTTCACTCAGCAAGCCGAGACGTTACCATCTCGGCCATCTACACCTCCCCTGTTCAGCTCACCACTTCTCCTTAGCCAGACATGAAGCCCATATTCTGGCCTTTCTGGTATTGAAGGGCCTTTTTGCCAATGAACAACAATACTCAACAAATGATTATCATGACCAATGGCACTACTTTTCCTTGTTGGAACACCCTGTATAATATTTAACTAATCCAGGGCCCCGCCCTCGAAAGGGGTATCGTAAATAAAAAATAAATAAATAAATAAAAATAAAATATTTAACTAATCTTCATAAAACAAACCTCCAAGAAATGTAGCTGCAGATAGTGTAATCTCATGGTCATCCTCCATGACATAACTCTTTCCAAACATGTCACGAGTGTCCCAGACTGCTACACAACTGCAACAATAAAATTGATGTTAATACTGGGCATCAGTTTGTGCATTTGTGTCTGAAACCTACCCATCAGCCAGACCTGCAAATACAAGGGTAGCCTCATACCCACTACAACTACATGTGATTTGTTCAGGTGACACAAGGACATGTTGTGGTGTCGATGGTTCAGTGATGTTCCATATGCAGATAATGGACTGGGGATACTTGTTATCTGATGTGTCACCCTGAAATTGGCAATCATTTTACATGTGCAAAATTTACAGAATATAATTCCAGACTTTTTCAGTTGCTGTGTGGACGGTCAGCAGGACATGCCTCTGGCTGGCATGATAAAATGCATGTGTGATGGAGAGTCGTGCTAAAAGTCGTAGGTTCAAGGATCCTAGCCTCATCATGCTTTGACTGAACTTGACAGCTGTTCGATCCATTGAATATTGGCGTTGTTGACGTTGGAGTTGCTGCTCCAGCATTTTTATCATCATCTGCCCCAACAAAATTAACCAGATATACATTGTCTGTGAAAAGCCTCACTTATACAGATTCCAATACTTACACGGGTTGCAGAAGCTAATGCATCATTAGGTATTGTGCTTGTCACTATGATTGGCGTTGCAACAGAATCACCACCAACTCCAAGATAGTGCTGAAAAAATACGGTACCATTATTCTTTAAAATGCCGGGTCTCTTGCATAAAACACCATGCAAAGAAGTGAATTCTCATATTAAAATCCTCACCCAACGCTTACCCTGTCCCACATACAATGAAACAAATTTATTATGAGGGCCATTCCAAAATGACTTACAATTAATTTTTTTTGCCACAAATACAGGGCCCATGAAGGTCAGCAGACAGGCGCACACTATCGAAAGAATCTTCCTGGAGCCAAATGCACTGGCACCACAGGTGTGGCAACCTCTCCAGTCCCTCCAGGAACCACACTCCAGGACAACTACTCACACTCAACAACCGTCAACAATGTCCTCGAAATGGTGTCGACAAAGGGGTTTTTCATGGGTCCCAAGAGGTGAAAGTCACTGAGGGCCAGACCAGGAGGCCAGAACCATGAAAAAACTCCCTTTGCCGACACCATTTCGAGGTCATTGTTGACGGTTGATGAGCGTGAAAAGTTGTCAGGGAGCTGCACCACCAAAGTGGTTTCTGGAGGGCCTGGAGAGGTTGCCACACCAGTGGTGTCAGTGCATTTGGCTCCAGGAAGATTCTTTCGATAATGTGTGCCTACCTGCCTACCTGCAAGAGCCCTGCGTGGCTAAAAAATTAATTGTAAATCGTTTTGGAAGGACCCTCGCATGTACAGGGTGGTCAAACTTTTTTAACCGATCCGTTATCTGAAAAGCCTATGTATCTTCTAGCTATGTAGCCAAAATATGCCCCAACATTTCTGGCACATCCCTCAACTGTTTGGTTGGACCACCCTGTATATGTACTTTTAAGTTCCTACCAAACTCTAGACTGTCTAGAGGAAACCATCAGACATTATCTGCACAAACATTACTACAATTCAAACATTACTCTTAGTTAATAGAAGTTGTGGCAAAAAATGGGAAGTATCCTGCATGCAATCTAAATTCTATATTACGCCAGACTTTGGTAGTTAAAATTTTCTCTTGTGCATTACTACTGTATGCTATTTTCAGTTTCAAGGTGGCCTGCTTCAGACGGGACAAAACGAAAATACCTGTGATAACCCTCGAATTCCACCTGCCACAATGGTCTTTGAATCACACTCTGTAGGCTTTTGTGTCCATTTGCTGTGCATTACTATTTCATCTGTTTGCACCTCTTGTGACAAAGTATCTTCATTTGTCTGAATCAACGCCTGCAAATAAATAACCATTAAAACACACAAAATCCAGTCAGTCTGAAAGACATACCTGCATAGTGTTAGCACGTCCATAACTTTTCATATACATGTCATAGTTCACAGGTTCCAATTGAAATAGGCTAAACTGCACTGTATCTAGTCGAATCATTTGCAAGAGTTCCTGACCTCTGCGCCGTGCAGTTGCAATCTGAAAATGAGTGAGTGTGACAAATCACAGTTAGCAGCTGGTGTCCAGTTACATACACTTTTTGCCACAAAACGAGTCTCTTTGGCAGCACTGAAATTGACATGCTTGCGCCGTTGAATCACTGAAGTGCCTGGTCGTGGCACAGGTGGTTTTTCATTGCTGGAGTACTCCTGTTTTAGTGCAGCTGGAGGCTTTTGCTGAATCCTGAAGATCACAGTAAACCCAGTAATTCATCCGTGCCAATTAACACTGCATTACCTTCGTTGCAGAGATTCATTTTCTTTCTTCATAGCTGTTCTAATAGATTCAAATTCTTTTAGTTGTTCAGCAGAATGCACAGGGCCATTGTTATCAGTATTTTGACGATTTTTATTTCCTTGGACCCCCAGAGGAGGTTGTTCATCATCCTCAGTTGAACTCATTGAACTAAAGTCCTCTGAATAGCTGTCACTCTCCTGTATTATATGTGTAGTGAGTCAAACATCATTTTAAACTGTCACACTGCCAACATACCATAAAGTCAGATTCATATTCTTCTTCAATATCACTTGAGGTGTTTGTTTCATTCACAACTGCAGGAGTGTCACTTCGAGTGAGCTTTGAACTCTTTGATGCTTCAGCAGGCTTTGCTGCAGTTCGTGAAGGTGCCGGTTGTCTGCTTGTGACTTGTGGAGGTGGTTTTGTAGAAGCAGCTTTGACTGGTTGCTTTCCACTAGGCAATTGCTTCATATCTGCTCCAGATGACTGGTAAAATGGAATTTCAAAAAGAAACGTATTTGTGAATATGCTGCATTATCTCGATCACATAAAAAGAATTCAGCACTCAGGTACACACAAATGTTTAAAAATACCTCAGCAATAGTGCAGAAGTGCAGTGCAAAGCCCAACAGTGGTTGGAATTTAAAATCTTCAGAAAAGCTGACACCTATAAGAAACAAAAGTAAGGCATAGAGCACAATAACACTACTGCACTGTGCACAAGCCTTGAAATGACAAGCTGCCCTCTGGGAAGTCCTATTTTCAATCGTGGGGCAGGAAGCATGGCACATGCGACTTAGGCAGCATGAATGATCACGTGGCACATAATTCATGTAAGCACTCCAGCTTCCTTATCTGGATTCCCACCTTTCATTCCATTCCTGACACTGCACTGGTCACCCCATATGCTCTGTTTCTTCTCCCACAACTGATAATAAAATCGCCTGGACAGAAGCTTGTCCCCTTTATTCATTTTATAAACTTTCGTTTTGGTGAAGCATGGATAATCTGCACCCAGATAATCAGTAGTACAGTGTAGTTACATTCATGTCAGATACAGGAATATGACAGTGCTGTCAACCCCATTTTTTTGATACACTCAAAGCAAGGAGAAAATTATAAGAAATTCTGAAAGAAGTGCAGACACTCCCACTAAAAGAGGAACCTTTTTTCCTGTAGCAGGTGACCCTCTGACAGTTGGTTTCATATCCAACTGTTGGGAACTTCTAGAACCATCACTTTTCAAGCGTGTTGATATTGGTTTGGATGTTGATGGGGCTTTTACATCTTTTGTCATTCCCTTGGCCCTCTCCTGTGATTTTTGTGCAGGTCCCACTGTTACTTTCCTGCCAGTATTACTGCCAGGATCAGGTCCTTTAGAACTTGACCTCTGACCCACCACTGGGCTCCTGTCACTTCTGGCAGGGCCTTTGGTAGGCTGGGGCTTTCTTGATTGCCTCATTATTGCCTGGAAAAATACATTCATTGAGTGATCAACCACAAAGTTTTGCCCTTGCAATAAATTCATGAATTGTGCACAGCAAAACTTCTTGAAAGTCTGAAAATTAAATCGCCTCCATCTTTAGCTCATTATTCATACACGGATACCGTAGCCCTACCTTAACTTGAAATAAAAGTCGGGTACCTCACCTGTCACTGCAAATTCTGTCAGGTTACTCAGGTGTCAGTGGTTGCGTTCAGTTTGTCCGTTTTTGCTCGGGGAATGATTTTTATGACGTCACGAGCCGGGAATTTCGGCATTGTGTCAATTGTACACTATAACAAAAGGAGTAACGATCAATTAATATAATTTAAGAGAAAAGTAGTATTAAATGTTACACCAGTATTCTGTCGATCCACTCAGGAGAAAAAATTTGTGCTCCATCAGCGCTCCAAGTGCGTACAGAGCCGAACTAAATATAGCAGAAACCAGAAATACGTTCGGAGAAAGACCACGGGCCGACTCCCCAGGTTTGTTGACCCAGATATTTGTGTGTATTTGTAGGATTTGTTATTTCTGTTTTTAAGCCACCATTACATTGGCAATTACATTTCTCATTAGCTGTTGGAAGAGCCTGCACCATGTCGACATATCCAAGTACTCGGTCATCCCTGTCGGATCTTCATCTGGATAATGCAACATTGTCCATGAGGGAGAAGGCGCTTGTGAAACGCCGGGTTATAAAGCAGCACAACAGCAACTTTAGGTAGGCCTAATGACAGAATTGGTGACCTAAATAATGTTATGTGGAGTCAAGTAGGCCTACAGTAAAACTTCTATAAGTCGAACTTTCCTAAGTCGAAGAAAATGATGAGCTTGGTTGGTCACAATGTAAAATAATAGGAAATAAACTTCCCTAACTCGAATTTCTATAACTCGAAGTTCTCCATAACTCGAAGTGCAGGCAGGGCCTTTCGATGGGATATCAATGCATTTTCAGTCTCTCTAAGTCGAAGTTCATGTTGGCGAGTAAAGAAAATTTTCTCATTTCCCAGCCGAAGGGTCGGAGAGTGGGCCACATGTACAGAAAGACTCAATTTCCTGATCTCCGTCTACCAGACGTACCGAAAGAAGTGTTTGACTCGATTGTGACGATTATTGAATCCTTGAATCTAAGAGTAGGCAAATGTCCATAACGGAGATTTTTTTGCAACGAAACGACGAGGGACATTGTAAGTGTGATAATGACAGTTATTTTTAAGTTTTAGACCCCTTTCGTCGCTGGATATAAAGGTAGGCTTCCTTAAAGAGTTCTGTGCTTTAAAAAATCCAAACTTCTCTAACTCGAATCTTCTATAACCTCCTGAGACCTGAGAGCTGCGGCATGATGAACGGCGATATGTCCAGTTTGGCATGTGTGTATGAAAGTCGAGTTGGAGAGGGACATACCAACTAGTTTATTTCTGGGGCTGCTTATATACAGGAGGTGTGGAGCTCGGGTTTTCCTGAGTGACAGTAAGTTGCGCTCAATCCGGCTAGGGGGATTCGGCTGCCGCCGGATTGTCTGGGAGTGACCCGGACTTGGTCTGGTGGAGAATGTAAGTTCCAGCACAGTGGCGTCTGACTTTTTTGAGAGTTAGATGTTTCACGGGGTAAAGTGGGTCTCATGGGAGTGAAAATGATTGCAGACTGGGACACTATCCAAGTGTCACTCGCCGATTTTCATGAAATTTGGTGCATTGGTAGCCCACCCCAAGGGATGAAAAACGCACCTAAGGTTACCTGCTCAAAATGATCCTGTGACCCTTTTTTGAGGTTGCCAAATTTCAACTCGTAAAATTCAATCATCACCGATTTTCATCAAATTCGGTGCATTGGTAGCCCACCCCAAGGGATGAAAAACGCACCTAAAGTTACCTGCTCAAAATGATCCTGTGACCCTTTTTTGAGGTTGCCAAATTTCAACTCGTAAAATTCAATCATCACCGATTTTCATGAAATTCGGTGCATTGGTTGGATTGATAAAGGATTGACATTTTCTCAGGACATATTTATGTCAATAAAGCAGTGTTTGACACAAACAAAATGATGTCAAATACTGGACAAAACGTACTTGTGAAACAAAAAACGAGTGAGTCATTCCATGTCAAATCATCAAAAAAAATAATAAGTTTTGGATTTTGAAGTCATGGATTTGGCTAATTTTTGGGAGACCTGTTCCTTCCCATCTGACATGGACAAAAATATATTTTAAATTTTTTTTCCTGTCATCGGTTTTTGAATTTTGGAATGTTCAATAATTGCAAAACCTCCCAAAAACCTCTCACCGACAAACCTTTAAATATGATTTCTTAGAGAACCGTTCCAGATACAAGCTGGCAATGATCTCATTTTAAAGCCAATGAATAGGGCTTTCATATGATATATATGTAACATGTATTGTTATTCAGGACACACGTTTTTCGGGACTTTTCAAAATTTCTTTTTACATTTTCCAAAAATAGGTATGATTTAAAATGTTCTTATAATTCACACACATTATTGGTACACATCTACTGAAGGTCTAGTGAAAATTTCAGTGTGGGATCTCTATGCTGTCATACGAAAATGGAATTTCATTACATGTGAGGAAAATAATGATAATTGGGTCATTCCATCTCAATTCTGTTTCTGAAAAGTTGTGGCTTGACCCCTTCCGATGTAACTGAAAAAATCAAGTATGTAGGTATCCACACCTAATTGCGAAATCCTCAATTTGAGGCCGCTGGAGTCAAATCTCACGGAGATATAAAAATGGAAAGTTCAACAATGACGTCCATGTCAATCTATTTCTTGGAGCATCCCTTATTCAGAAATGCATAAACCATTCTTTACCCATCAGGGATAACTGATCAGCGAATTTTCAAACGTATGGGTGCATAAGGAGGTGCACGGAATCGTATGACAGCATAGAGATCCCACACTGAAATTTTCACTAGACCTTCAGTAGATGTGTACCAATAATATGTGTGAATTATAGGAACATTTTAAATCATACCTATTTTTGGAAAATGTAAAAAGAAATTTTGAAAAGTCCCGAAAAACGTATGTGTCCTGAATAACAATACATGTTACATATATATCATATGAAAGCCCTATTCATTGGCTTTAAAATGAGATCATTGCCAGCTTGTATCTGGAACGGTTCTCTGGGAAATCATATTTAAAGGTTTGTCGGTGAGCGGTTTTTGGGAGGTTTTGCAATTATTGAACATTCCAAAATTCAAAAACCGATGACAGGAAAAAAAATTTAAAATATATTTTTGTCCATGTCAGATGGGAAGGAACAGGTCTCCCAAAAATTAGCCAAATCCATGACTTCAAAATCCAAAACTTATTATTTTTTTGATGATTTGACATGGAATGACTCTCTCGTTTTTTGTTTCACAAGTACGTTTTGTCCAGTATTTGACATCATTTTGTTTGTGTCAAACACTGCTTTATTGACATAAATATGTCCTGAGAAAATGTCAATCCTTTATCAATCCAACCAATGCACCGAATTTCATGAAAATCGGTGATGATTGAATTTTACGAGTTGAAATTTGGCAACCTCAAAAAAGGGTCACAGGATCATTTTGAGCAGGTAACCTTAGGTGCGTTTTTCATCCCTTGGGGTGGGCTACCAATGCACCAAATTTCATGAAAATCGGCGAGTGACACTTGGATAGTGTCCCTTGTGAGTCCAACATGACATTTAATAAACATTGATGTTCACCTGAGCAGAGACTTGGCCCATGAACTTTCATCACAACATTGTCAAATCAATAAACTATGCATTGAAATCCCCCACATGGGCACTCGAGAAATGAAGAAAGCTTTTATAGACAGTAGTGCCCTTTAAGGGGAGAAAATGAGGAGAGAACATGCTTGCAAATACTTGCCATCTGCAAGTTACCTGCACCTGGTCTGCAAAGATGCAGCATGTTTTACACCTTAGAGAGAAACCTTTGCAGTGTAGGTAGTTAATAATATTTTCCAGCGTTTTAAAGCGAAAAACCTATAAGAAGGTAAGTGCACTTACCTTCTTATTGCAGAGAACCCTTCAATTAAAGAGCTGACTATGCAATATGCTAATGCAAATGCTGAGATTAAGGAAATATTGGCTTAAATGTAAGAAAAGACTTTAGTAATGCAGTGACATAGGTTGTTGGATTTTTGTTGTTGTGTCAGTATAAAAGCAGTATTTTCTTTATGGAACTACAGTTTGTATGTTTCATTTCAGGGCTGGATATGTGCCAGTGCATGAACCATCTCTCCACAAAACTGGACTACGTGGCTGCAAGACATATCTTTTCTGGCTGTTGGTGGCTGTCCTTTTTGTGTTGGCCCTAGCAAATCTCTTCTTAACATTCACTATTCTTGGTGTGCTGAGACTTGGTCAAGGATTGGAGAGCTTGGAAGTTGTTCCCTATGAATCCCTCCTCAAATTTTATGGCGATATTGACCTGGACAAGATATACAAGCATGATGGTAAACTGCAGGGATTTGTAGATGACCCTGTTGAGGTTAGTAATTTTAATTGCACATTTATTAGTTGCGGGCATTATTTGTAGAGACTTGCAGATTACAAGCATACAGGGAGTTTCTGAATTCAGCAGACAAACTTGTAGGGGTAACAGAGAGGACCAAGACAAATATTTTTCACATAGGAACCGGTGTCCAGAAACGCCATCTAGAGGGCGCTAGTGAGTGGACTGTTTAGTTGCTAGGTGGCGCACAGATAGTAAACAACGGGTCAATTTGCAATAACCTGGCAATAACAGAGCCGTTGTTTACAATCCACATGCTACATCGCAAGCAGACTTTAGTTGCTAAGTGGTTCTGTTGTTGCCAGGTTATTGCAAATTGACCCGTTGTTTACTATCTGCACGCCACCTAGCAATAAACAGTCCACTCGCTAGCGCCTCCCGTCTGACACGTCTGAGTGCACCCGTTCCTCGCCTATTAAGGTGGAAATGAAGCTAGAGTCACTTAATGAGAATTTATGAAAAAAACATATGTTACGCAGTTTTGTGTCCTCTTATCAATGGTGCAAAGAAAAATACATGTCACCATGCAAATTAGCGAACTGGAGGGCTCAGAAGTTCGCGATTTAACATGGGCCCTTATGGAAGAATTTTCAATAGTCCACAAAAAGATCATAAGTAAATGAGAATTTTAAAATTTAATGTGGAATATGTCGGGAATTATATACTGATTGTAACCGCAAAAAGAAAAACCTACCTCACCGGGCTCTGTCAATTTGTATTGCTGAAAAACGATCCGAAAATGATCCAGTCACGTCACAGTGCTCCACTCGAGTGAGGCAGTGGCAACACAGCGTTGTTTACGGTAGCGAGATAAGGTTGCATATGACCGATACGACCGCGAAATATGAGTACAAGTTAGTATGATGGTTTTTACAATGGCTCACACAGGATTTTCGTTTGGCGGGGGTGTTTGTCAGACGTCAGAACCGTTATATTAGTTTATATAGTTATAATTATAATATAATAATCGAATGATTCGAATCCACCCGGCAATGACGTCACATACTGCTACGCGATAATTGGCCCGGACCTTTGCTGCGTTGCCGCTTCTATTGCCACACACGTACCAACTGAACGTGTTGCAAATCCGACACAAATGAAGAGCTACAGGCTCCCCTTTCGGAACTTCATATACCTCACATTGGGATATTTTTATGAGACCAGAAACACACTTACAATGCAAGAAAGTCCTGAAGAAAAAAAATTAACATTTGCTGGCTGCATTCCAACATGACCAGTAGGACTCTGGGTGAGATGCCATTACTGCTCTTTCAATGCCCACTATAGTCTGATTTTCGACCTAGTTCAAGCCAGGGACCACAGGTGTCACAACATGATCACTTCTTTCTTTCATGTTATGGAATTTACACGGCCTATTTCTTAAAGAACCAAGGCGCAGTGGGCCATCACTGTACGGTTTACCCTACTATCAGCATGGAAATGGTCTGGACCCAATGGTCAGCCTATCTCCAAGTGACTGGACAATTTCCGTGCCGATAGTAAGCCTATATTATGATAAACTTGGTCATGTTGCATGTAGCTCGGTCCAGTTTGCAGTAGAATGTTATAAATGAAAAGGTGTGAAATTTTAAAATAAATATTTCTCCTTGGAATTACCAAATGTCTGTAAGTAGGTTTGACAGATAAAGTGTTCTCCAACTGAATTCTCTTTAGTGGTAAAGATTTTTTTCACAAGTTGCTTATTAGTAGGTAGTTACTTCTGTATTTACTCTTGTGAGTTGTCAAAAGTATTTGCTGTTCGTCTTAGATTGAATGGAACCATCCCTTCACATTCTGTAGTACAATGCATTTTTGAGACCACTGATATCCAATGTCAGTGGTTGAATAAATTCTTTTTGCAAGTTAGAGAGCCTCCTTCATAATGGTTTAAAAGGATGCCCAATTCAGCCAAATGGAAGCAGCTAATATTTTTGATAACACCTAAGTGTTGCTGTTCAGTGTAATTGCTTAATAATAAGCATCTTGGGCCAAAATAATGCTAATTCAGTTGGAATACACTAGGTCATATTCAGAAACACCAGGAAACATAGCATAGTAGGGTCTAACTGTTATTTTCATGGAAATAGGCAGGTCTGCAACAAAGATTCATTCAGAAACTATGAATAGGCATAAACCCTCCTAGTGCAGGGAAGTGTGGGATAAGGGAAGTTCCAATGGGGAAGGAGGTACTATGGGGCTCAAATTGTTTTGGCCGCTTTATCCTGGTCTTGAAGCAACCCTTCACACACACACACACTTACTTACCGTGGGGCCTGTGCGAAGGGTTGCTTCAAGACCAGGATAAAGTGGCCAAAACAATTTGAGCCCCATAGTACTTTAGCATGGCATAGGCATTAGGGTGGAATAAATTGTGATGCCACTCATCAGCATGCTTCAGTAGCATACCTGTGTCAGCAATATTGTGTGAAATAGTGATATGTTTCTGAATGTGACTCACTGCATATACCCCATCTAAGCATACCTTGTACCACTCCTTTTATTCCACCAACTAATCATGAACACTGTTTACATTAATTTGAGATACAGGTGGCTGGCAAGAAAAGAGGAGTGGTACAGTGCTGGACATTAATTCCGTCGTACTGCAAGCGACATTTTCCGAGGCGTCAGAAGTGCACATCGAAGTGATGGAGTACAAGCCATGTTAGTAAGAAATGGTAGGCCTTGGGTGACATCACTGGCTGGGGTAATGGAGAGAAAGTATTGTCCCCAGCCAGTGATGTCACCCAAGGCCTACCATTTCTTACAAGCATGGCTTGCACTCCATCATGTCGATGTGCACTTCTGTCGCCTCGGAAAAGTTACTAGCAGTACGATGGAATTAATGTCCAGCACTGTCCTTCCACTGCAAGGTATGTGTAGGTGGTGTATACGTATACTGTAAAATAATCCTTCCAATCCTTGCAGTTAGTGGAAGTCAGCTTCAAATGTCATTCATGTGATGGCTTTCAATATTACAAGGGCACATTGGCATAGATCATGCCACATCATTTAGGGCCAGTTGTGTAATTGATGGTAAATCCAAAGCAAATCTTTATCCATGTTATTCGCATAAGAGTATACACTTGTTTGCAGGATTTACTATTGATCATGCAACAGGCCCTTAGGGAATGAAAAATTATTATTCTATCTTAGCCAAAATAGCCACTCTCATATCAGTCCAGCACATGTTGGCATTGAGTGTTACAAGGCAGAATTTGAGTTCTATATAATATATCATTTTTGACCTATCACGGGGTATCCATTATTATTATTATTGTTGTTGTTGTTATTGTTATATCTTTTTTTCCCCAGACTGAAGGTGATGCAGGCCCAATTCTACTTAAAGTTAATAATGGGCAAAAACCACAAATTGCAGTGACCACTGACAACATAAATGTAACCAACATTACAACATTTGTGGTGCGAGATCCAAACACTGGTGAGACTGTCTTCTCAACCAATTACCCCAACTTTGGCCTGCCTCGTGGAGTAAAACACTTGGACATCCATCTCGCCCGCACTCGCCGCATATCAAGCCCATCAAATGACAGTCTCTCCCTTAAATCCCACAACATTGCCTTTTTGATTGGCAATGAAGGGACTTCAATGGAAGGAAAGGAGATTGTGTGGTCAGCTGATCAAGATGTGTACTTGAAGACAGTCAATGGTAGTTTAGTTCTTAGATGGCAGGAAGGATTGAAAGTGAACATGAAGGCCACATCACCTGGAGGAGGTACAAGTCAGTACAAAGTTTGCGTCTGCATGCCTGATGGAAAGGTGTTTAGAATACCAGCCAAGTGGAGGGACTCCAAGATAAACTGTCACATGTTTAGTGCAACCATGTTTAACCCTTGCGCTTGAATTTTATCATTATATTCATTGAACATTTGTCAGTTGTTCGTTTGTTGCCCACATCTTACAAGGTCTTAAAGGATAAATTTGTCATTTGTTTATGCAAAGTAATCAGGATACTTTCAGGGGCCATATGATTGTGACACAGTGGTAATGCTTCTAGATCATTAGTATGATATTCTGAAGTATTTTGATTTCCCTTTTATGCTTCTAAAAACTTCTATAAACAATTTTTATGATGTGTAAGCTATAATATTGCTTTGGCATATTTCAATCTATCAATACAACAAGAATTGCAATCCTTCTTAAGAGATATAATAACTGCATGGATGATGCATACGTTTGTAGTATCATTCGTATATGTGTTGAAATGTTGCAGTACTTGTAACGCTATACTGAAGACTTGAGGTAGTGCTGCTGGAAGAGGAAATGCTGTTGCTTAAAAGGTTAACACAGTGAAACCTGTGTATAGCGGAATCGCACGGGACCCCAAAAATTTTCCGTTATGGACAGATTTCCGCTATAACCAGATCACGGACGTTACTCATTATTTTTGCTCGCGAGAAAGAGAGGAAAATGGGGAGAGCGAAATTAAGCACCTTACCTCAATATGGTGCAAAATCCTAATTTTGCCTTCTCCATGGGACCATCAGCCCGGACTCTGGCAATATGTTGAACCTGTGTCAACCCCTTCGTCTTCCCTGACATAACTGGACTGAACAGTGAACTAAAAGGCACCTACGAGTCATATGACACGAGTCAAATGACATGAGTCACATCTTCTTGGCCTGTCCTGAAAGGCGATTTTCGAGTTTCGGAACCAAAAATATTGCCCCTCTCTTCATCCTTAATCTTCAAGGCCACAGGCCATAGCAATTTCAGAAATTACTAGACACAAGTGGTCCAAAAAGGGTTACTCAGAGGCCACCTGGAATTGCCGATAGTGAACCCTGCTGTGGTTTCTATTTTTGTGACTCGCAGGATATAATGCGAACCTTTTGATTTCCGCTATGAACAGGGATTTTCTCTGAAGGGAGCCAAAAATCCTTTCCGTTTCCGCGTTGGGCAGGTTCTGTTATATCCGTCAAAAAATACATTGTATGCCCTATGCATATGCCCGTTCCTGGAAAAATTCCGTAATGGATAGGTTTCTGCTGTATCCAGGACATAGCTGACGTCCGTATGTGGAGATGATTGATAGGTACTGCATCAATTAATGCCCAACACTACCATTTTCTGCTTCGCCTTTTATTGTATCATGGTTGAACGCAAGCTAGTTTGTTGAGTATTATGTGTCAGGCATACACTACCTGCAAAACTGAATAGTGGTTAGTCTGGTGACATAGCTGACGTCCGTATGTGGAGATGATAGTTAGGTACTGCATCAATTAATGCCCAACACTACCATTTTCTGCTTCGCCTTTTATTGTATCTTGGTTGAACGCAAGCTAGTTTGTTGAGTATTATGTGGCAGGCATACAGTACCTGCAAAACTGAATAGTGGTTAGTCTGGTTACATAGCTGACGTCCACATGCAGAGATTGGAATGCCTGGTACTATTTTCGGTTCACCTTTTATCATTATCTTGGTTGAAAGCAAGCTATATCTGTGCAACTGCCCATGCTTCATCATCTCCTCTATTGGTCAGGTTCGGGAATATTCATGTTATTCAGACTAATCCACTTTGGAGGCTGCCATATCCACATTTTGCAAAACCTAGGACAAAGATTCATTTACATTGTGGTTACATTGTTGACTATTATGTGACAGGTGTACGATACCTGCAAAACTGATTTGTGTGAGTCTGGTGACATAGCTGGCGTCTGTATGTGGAGATAGATAGGTACTGCCTCAATTAATGCCCAACACTACCATTTTCTGCTTCGCCTTTTATTGTATCTTGGCTGAATGCAAGCTATATCTGTACTGTGCTACTGCCCATGCTTCATCAGCTATTGGTCAGGTTCAGCAATATTCATGTTTTTCATATTAGTCCACTTAGGAAGTGCCACATAAGCAGTGCTTGTTAAGTTTTTATGTGCGTTATGCGCACAAGGCAATGATTGTGTTATTCATTAACTTCTTTTTTAAACATTTTGATAATTGTGTATAGGATATTGTTCAACTCCTCTTCTGTTTTCTTTGATCCACTTTAAAATCCCTAATGTCATTTATAAATTTAGTCCTTTTAAACACCCATAGATATTTTTTAAGAAGTTCATATGTAAGGGTGTGTGGAGATGTTCACCAGTGCTGAGGACCGTGCGTTTGTAAATGGCTTCTACGGGTTAATATTGAGATTATGTTTAGTACAGTGTGAATTAAATTATTGTGTCCTTTTTTTTGGTGTAAGGGATTAATTTGGAGGCATGACTCATATGAGTGCCATTGTTGTGTTATCTGTACAGTGAAATGGTGATGTTTTTATGTGCATTATTTAGACAAGACAATGTATTAAGTTTCTTATTTTCTTCATATTGATCATTTTGTATGAATGTAAATGTTCAACTCCTGTCATCTTTGATACCAAAAAAAACACATGAGAATTATTCATAAAATATGTTTTTTAAGAAATTGGTAGTGATTTCTTCAAAAGTCCATATACTGGGCCTATATGAATAAATATGTCAAAATGGAATGCATGGTAGGGAATGCATCTGGAAGAAGCACATCATAGCTCCAAATGGCTGGTGACAATCTTGACATTGACCATGTCACTCTATCCTGACAGGTATGGATACCTCAGCACATGCCTACATTGCTGCTTGCTACGCAGGGCTGGCTGAGCCATGGTTTGGGAGTGCAAGCCCTTGGCCCCAGAAACCAGAGTTACAGTCATGCACTATCCACTCCTCGTTATCCGCTGGCATCCCAATTTTTTGGGGGGAAAAGCCGTGATGAATATGATGATTATGATGATGTAAGGATAGACGTCCTCAATGTCAAATGTTGGCATCTCCTAAACAGTTCGTTGACAGCCTTTTGGACCCATGCATGCCTCTTCTATACGCACCCCCTACTACCGATCATATTGGCAGATGAAATTGTATACAAGGTGTTCGTGAACCGACCAGTCAGACCTGTACCCGTGGCTCCATTAACACCAGAGGATCATGTTATGTAGAGGAGTCATTATGTCTGGGCAGCCTCATTACTGAGATAATTGCCTCCAAAGTACAAGTACAAATTGGTACAAAGTATCCTGGGAGGGATGGAAACCTTCAGCCCCGAAATCATATCACGGGTGAAAATAGCAGCTTTTCCATTTTTGGCTACTAGCATGTCGCATGTGATCTGTGACAATCTGGGACAATCTGTGACAATCTACGACAATCACTCTTAGGCCCAATCGCTAAATCGCAAATGATCAATTCTCTCAGTAATGAGGCTGCCCAGACATAATGACTCCTCTACATAACATGATCCTCTGGTGTCAATTGAGCCACGGGTACAGGTCTGACTGGTCGGTTCACGAACACCCTGTATACCCTGTAGAAGAGTGCATATGTTCAGCAGTGTAGCTGTGCTCTTGTAACTGGCTGCTACTAGTTAATATTGAGATAATGTTTAGTCTAGGGTGAATTGTTAGTGTCCCTTCTCTTAGTGTAGGGCATTAATTGGGAGACGTGATTCATATGAGTGGCACTGTCATGAGGCTAGTACACACAAATGGTACTCTCTTGCACATCCACACCAGGAGCAATGATAGGTAGTGAAATGGTGAGGTTTTTATGTGCACAAGACAATGTATTATTCATTTATTTATTTTCTCCGCTTTGATAATTATTTCGTATGGAGGTAAATGTTCTAGTCCTGTCTTCTTTGACACTGGTACCCCATAAAACTTGAGTATTATTCATAAAGTAGGTTTTTTTATTGGTAGCGATTTCTTCAAAAGTCCCTATACAGTGTCTTCACAAATTCATCTGCCAAATGATACAGCAATAGGGCCTGCATATGGAAGAGGCATGGCATGGATCCGAAAGGCTGTTGAAGCTACTCCTATGAGATGTCAACCATTGATGTTGACGATGCCTGTCCTGTCAAGTATGTCCTGGCCCGGCAACCAGCAAGTCAGACGTGCAGGGGTATCCATACTTGTCAGGATAGACATTGTCGACGTCAACGTTGTCACCAACCTTTCAGATCCATGCCATGCTTCTTCCATAAGCACCCCTGCCACCCATACCATATTGGTGATGAATTCGTATACACCCTGTATAATGGTGGAGATGTTCAGTAGCGGTGCTTTGCTTTTGTAAATGGCTGCTATTTATTAATATTGAGATTATGTTTAGTATAGTGTGAATTAAATTATCGTGTCATTTTTCTGAGCATAGGGCATTACTTTGGAGACATGACTTGCAAGAGTGACTTTGTCAAAAGGCTAGTACACACAAATGGTACTGTTTTGCACACCCACACAAGGAGCAATGATAAGTGTACCATTTGTTATCTGTAGCCTACAGTGAATTGATGAGGTTTTTATGTGCATTATGTGCACATGACAATGTATTATTCATATATGTACTTATTTTGTGCATTTAGATCATTATGGGGAGGTAGTTGTACAACTCCTCATCTGTCTTCTTTGATACCCCCCCCCCCCCCAAAGTGAATATTATCCATAAAATAGTCTTTTTTTAAATTTGTAGGGATTTCTTTAGAAGTTTCTATACAGGGTGAAGGGATTCTCACTGACAATTGCCAGGTAGCCTGATAATAGCCTACTACTACTACTAATAATAATAATAATAATAATAATAATAATAATAATAATAATAATAATAATAATAATAATAATTGTGGGTAGTGCTTTCACCCTTGGGTATACGCACGGACCTTTATTGTTAGCCATTAGTTCATTTCGTACGTAGCGGAATGCCGGAACCTTTTTAGCGAAACACCTGAGCCCACAGGCAGGGTGACTGGAAGGGAATGCGCAAGGTGCTAGTGCAATGTCGTTGCTTGCTCATTTTGTGAACTGCCCCAGGTGGATTAGTCTGTTAGAGATTCCACCCAAGACGAAGCCAGAGACAACCTAACTCTGCATGAGATGAGGGGGGTGACCCCGGGCTGGGATCGAACCCGGGACCCTAGCATCCGTGGGCGCATACGTTTCCGCAGCGCCACTCCGTCTCCTCTTAAGTAGACTAATAGTACTAACTTGTAAAACTAATATAGGGATGTGCGATTAGTTTTGGGTGCCGTTGCATAGTTAATGGGTACGGCGCCTTGAAAGTTTTGTGACGTCACATCCATTCCGCCAGCTTCAAAAAAGCAAAAGTCAGTTGGAGGACCTCCGAATAATCCGGCCTTGTAGCTGTAACTCATCGTCCATGTGCAATAGGTGATCAGATCCCGTTGGAGTAAGAATCCTGGTGAGACACTCGTGAACTTGTCATTGTTTACCTCATATGCTACCATCTGACACTCGACACTTTATATGGTTCATATGCATTAACTGCGCAGGGGCACCCAAAACAACTTGCACATCCCTATATTAGATATGCGAGTACTATCAGTCTACCTGGCGATTGTCGGCGAGAATCCCTTCACCCTCTATAAGGATGGAGATGTTCAGCAGAGGGGCTCTGCTTTTGTCAATGGCTACTACTGGTTAATCTTGAGGTAATTTTAGTACAGTATTAAGTGTGTAATGATTGTGTGCATGTATGTTCCTTCTGTACTTTTGGAAACTTCTAAATAGCTTTTCATATTGTATTAAGGAGTTATACTACATAAGTATGCAAGTGCATTTGTGCATACAGTGTAAAGGAGGTAGAATGAGGCTTTTGCAACACTGCCAAAGTGTCGTGAATTTATAATTGCAGAAGTAGATCCTGTTAATATGTACTTACATTGAACCCAGAATAATCCCAATTTCCATGAAGTAGGCCTAATGCTGACTTTGATGCCTTGATCCTATTTCATGTCATATTATTTAATGTAATTTGAGTTGATGGTCTTCTGAGTAAATAAAATGTACATTCCAGATACAGGCCTAATTGTGATCACTGAAGAAAGTGTAACATTTGCATGTTTCCTTCATATCTGTATCAGTGCATTGCAAGGTACAATAAAATGTTGCTATATGTAATTCTGTTTATTGCTTTACACTTAGAGTAGTATTTGAGATTCAAACAATTGTGAGACTACTAGTACAGGATGATTCTCTGGAATGGAAACCCAAACATTGCTCAATAACTTTTTACTGAACTATGGTATGGTTCCTGATGAAAATAGACCTTGTATGTTGCCAAACCAGGTCTGCCTAGAGAATATACCGAAAATGGTCGCATCCAGCATCCAAGCACTTGTTTGCGAATCTGCATATTGGTGTATACAGACTGTATACGAATAAATCTGCCAATATGATACAGGTAGTAGGAGCACATTTAACAAGCATGGCATGGGTCGGAAAGGCCTGCGACATTCCGTTTTGGAGATGTCGACCATCATCCATCATGACAAGTATGGATACTCCCCATACATGCCTGCATTGCTGGATGCTGGAGTCAGGTGCTCATACTACCAGACCGTTGCTCAACCACCTGACTCTGGCAACCTGAACCAGCAATGCAGGCATGCACGGGGGTATCCATACTTGTCAGGATACCCGTTGTCGATTTGAAAAGGAGCATTCTGCAGAATGGACGGTTTGGCATAGCATTCTGCAGTTTGGACGTTTTTTTCGCCTAATTAATAATGGCCGTTTTCGTGGTTTGAGCCTAACATATATACATAGTGAAACTACACTATCTCATACAGTTGGCCTTCCTACCTCCCCGTCTGCTAAGGTATTTTGTGGTTCAATGTTAAACACGCTAATAAATAGGCTTACCTTAGCAGTAGTACAAGGAATCACAAACTTGTTTGGCCTGGGAATCATTTCAGCATTACGACATATTCGCCTTAACTGGTTTTTTACCATGTCTCGTTGGTATATTGCCATTTATTAGTGAAATATTAGTGAATGTTCTAATACACCTTTGGGTCTTACTTCATTATCAGTATCTGTATGATGCGTGTAAAATGATGCTATATTTTTTCAAGTAGCACAGAATAATAGTGCTGTATTACATGGTTAGATGTGGAATATTGCCAACCTGGTATATGCAGAGTCACAACTCAGCGTGGGAGTGCAGGCGTCGCATGCGTTTTTCTTTAATAATATTCATTCATTCATTAGTTCTTTGTAAATGTAAGCGACTCACTTATCGTGTCACGGAAGGTTGACTGTATTACTTGTGAAGTACATATAATATTTAATATAGTAGCCTATTAATTGAGGATGTTTGTGAGTTTGTAAGTTTGCCCCTATACACCGCCGTAAACTAGCACGCCGAGGGTTACTTTTATCGAGGAAGATCATGTCACATGTTTCAGCTTCCGAAAATGCGCCTAACTCTCACGACACTCTATACCTCCTCTCCTTGAGCCATCATTCGCCAACAATATCAAAAAGCACCGTTTATTACTATTTTGTTGAGGCCATCCTAAGGAAACAAAAAAATAAATAATCGAAATTCAATAACTGCATTGTCGGAGATATCGGCTGTCAGTTTTCTGTTTCTCTATGCCTCCAAAGAAGCGTTACACGTTAAAACAATCTCCTGCTGCCAAACGCAATGTCCATAAACAAAGCCCAAGGGCAGACATTGGCAGTTGCAGGTTTGCAATAATTAGATGATGCATGCTTTTCGTATGGACAAATTCTGTACGTTGGATGTTCACGTGTATAGGAACCCCCAGCAACCTATTCGTGTATGCTCCAAAAGGAATAAACAAAAACATTGTATACCAGGAGTGCTTCCGTAATTAGCAACATCAGAATGCAGCTGCCTTCTCCAGGTGAGCATCACTTTCAACAAAAACAATGGCTTTCCATTTCTGCATTATTTTATCTACTAAGAATTTGTCTCTAACAATAGACTCCTGACATTACAACCTGTAAAACAGCCCCGCTCTGGCGTGCTAGTTTTAAGTATTAGAAAAGTTGATTGCCAGGATATATGAATTTAACCCATTTGTTCCCAAGGTTGATCTACTTATGACATTTAAATAATATTTTAAGTCATGCGTTAGAAGGCAGAAACTAAGATAGAAAAAAATAGTTCAGCGTAAAATGTTAATTACAACAGAAGTTACAAGTCGTCCTATATATAGGATGCTAGGACAATCAATATATTTTTTCTCCACTCATTGCTTCACTTTAAATGCAATGCAATGTGGCAATAATTCTCACATTGAATGGTGCAGTGCTGGTAGCAATGATGGAATCGTGTTACATCCCAATAATTCAGGTATTTCAGCCCATTATAATTATCGAGTCTCATAAATATTTCAAAGGACTTTCTATTTTTTCATCTTCGAAAGTATGGGTCCCAAGTTGCACTATGTAACACTATACTCTCACTATACATATACAGGGTGATATAAAATATTATTTTCTCCGATTTCTGTGGCTGTTGGCACTAATCTACATAATTTAAGCAGTTACTTTACTGGCTATCAAAAGTATTAGTGGATTGTATAGGACACCATGGTTTCCCTTACTGTCATTCGCCACTCGTAAGGGCCAACAATGTAAAAATGGTATGGTGGCTTTTCACAACCTTTTTTGCAACACCGCATTTATTTTTCAAAGCTATAGAAGTAATAATAATTGTAATAATAATTGTTGGGTTAGTGCTCACCCAGAGGGTATTTGCACGGACCTTTATTTCAATCGAAGTATACATGCTGGTGCCATATTCGAAGCGCCCGGGCCCACGGGCAGGATGACAGGAGGGGATGTGCAAAGTGCAGTGCAATGTCTTTATGTGGCCATTTTTAGTGAACTCCCCCGGGTGGTTTAGTCTGTGGATATACCACCCGAGACGAAGCCAGAGGTGACCCTTGAACTCTGCACGAGATGAAGGGGGTGTCCCCGGGTTGGGATCGAACCCGGGACCTTAACATCCGTGGGCGCGCACGTTACCGCGGCGCCACTCCGTCTCCCCGTCAAAGCTATAGAAGTATTTATAATTCAAGGAAATAATTACTCAGTCGCGCCAGTTCTGAAATTGGCAAATCCCAACATTCAACTTGTATTTGTGGCTGATTCAATCACTGAAATGTGATGTATCTGCATTCTCCCACTATAGATTAAACTTTCATGAAGTGGTTCAGCTTGCTTCTTCTGTGATTTACAGTATATGCACAACGTCGAGAAATATTTTTTCCCCCCAACCGTCCTATATGTATAAGTATATAGGACACTGGGAACAAATGGGTTAATATAGTGTCTGCATGGCTTGCCCTAAATTTCTGTAGGCCTACTTCTCTGGAAAAACGTTGAAAAGGTATTCATTAGCTGTATCAGCTTTAGACTACTATATTTAATCTTAAACTTAATATTCATGTCATATGATGTTTGACAAAATAAAATTTAAACTTGATGATCATGTCACATAATTATCTGAGGTTGCATGAAACCAACAATGTTCCAATAAACTGTATTACCATGTAAACACATTATAGTCTGACTTTTAAAGGCCGGACTTACATCATTAGCTCATTACTGTAAGCAGTGTAAGGTTTTCATTAATAAGCAAGTCAACCACAGAAATGACAACAATGGCGACAACAAAAATGTTAAAAAGATTGAAGTGTAGTTTCCTGCGCTGTTCAATAGCAATACAGGCAGCCCTCCGGTTTTACGACGGTTAGGTTCCAGTGAAACATGACCGTAAAACGAGACCAAATTTTAATTTATGTACAGTATTATAACAACGGATATACAGTAGTTCGGGGGAGTGCAAAGACCAATAATGCAGTACTGTATTTATCTAGAGACCCTGCCACAATGCACCAATAAACAACAGCATGATTTTTTAGATTCACGGGCGTTGCAGCGATGTGTTACTGCCTCGATTTTATTTGTTATTTGCAATTTTGGCTAGCTTTTACTTTCTTCAACTGGTAATTTTGAAAAGTATGATTGTGAAACGTCACAAAATGAACCGTTGTAAAACGGGGGCTACCTGTACTGCCATATTTTTCAACACAGGCAAGTGAATTTCTTACGACCGCGCAAATACTGGAATTTATAATATTATGCCAAATCTGAACTCGGTACAGTGATTACGTCACAGTATTGATGTGAAACTTAGACTTTCTCCTGAGCTTACTTCACTTGAAATATAAATGACCTCCTGATTCAGATATGGAGGGGCTGGAAAAAAAAGGAACTCTACGTTTGCGTCACGCTGATATAATCTGCAATATAGTTATTCGCTATTTCATGATATAAAAGTTATCTCTCAAGACAAATAAGATGTTACAAATGCCTCAACTTACGGTAGGCTGCAGAAGATTTGAACTACAATATTTTGGAAACTATCGGTATCAAAAGTAGTTATTTTCATCACCCATTTTTACTCCAAAAATAATAATTCTCATGACAAATGCTAAGAATTATTGGCAAGTTTTGGAGGGTAGATGCCAGTAACGGGTTTATAATAACATGGACATATGACATCCGTTGTTATTATTTTCTATCGTCATTGTCATGGCCAAGTCATTGTAAAGCTCGCTAATTCCACCTCTATATTAGGAACTTGTTAGTATTCTCGGTATTGTTGTCCACTTATGTTGCAAGAAGTAATTTGAATGTTATATAACGCGAGTGATTATTCAACATTATTTGGAAAAGCAATGCACTGCGTGTCGCCGTAATGTATTACGGTCGTAATGAATTCTCATAGTGGTTGTGAGTTGCAGGTTTGACGATGCCGTCGCAGTGCAATTTGCCACCACTACATAACGTACCGGAAGTAAAATTTCCAGATTTAACCACATCCATTTACTTTCATAAACATGAATACCGTTACATCACCAGATATTATGTATTCCCCATTCAATATCAATCTATCATCTCCATGCGGATAAAAGAAATTAATTACCGATGCAGGGATGATGGCGTACATGAATTCCAACTAGTCTTTGACAACGTCTGATAGTAATAAGGCTGACTTATGTATTGTAGCTGCTCAGAAGCGAATAGGCGAAGTGCTAGTGGGCGTGTGGGATGAGAAGGTGGATTGGGGGGAGGGGGTACAGCTTTCTCGTATAAGAATAAGGTACCAGGTGCTAAGAGGACCAGATGTACCTGCATAGTTTGAAGGTCGAGGTTCCAGAAAAAGAGTGATCGCCATTGGTGTATCGATACAGTGTTTTCTTTTTATCTGACGATGACGAAAGAAGTCAAAGGTGCAATAATTGATCACTTTTCGTTTGAACTATCAGGGTGAGTCTATGTAGAATTAACTGGATACCGGTGTGCAGGAATACTGCGATAAAAAAAAACCATGACCTAGAACATAGATAACTTAGTCGATTACATATATGAACTAGCTTATCAATTTTCCGCGTATGTTTGTGCGGATGGATTGCAGCAGGTAGTATTTTATGGAGCTGTACTTTACACCTGCATGGCTGGGCTTCATACATCCCAAGGTGCATTTAGCAGAGTCTGTGTCATGTGAGTTTTAGTGAGTTGTCCATATTGCGATATATTTGCTACATGATGTTTTGTGGACGTAGGAGGAGACGTAGTGCTATATATATGTGATAAGAGGATGGACTATATTTTTCTGGATAAAAGTGGAAACTACGGTCCATACTACTGGTACTGTCATGTTTTGATCTTCTTGTTTCAGGTTGAAAAATACATGTGGCTCGAAAGAGCCTTAACTGCAAAATTGATGTGTGCTGCAGTATAGATTGACTGTCGCAGTGCACTTCTGTAGTTCAGAAGTCACGTCGATTTGGAAGGAATCTGGACTCTTGTAATTTACATCAAGATGCTCTACGAAGATCTAGACGACATTCTGCCTATTGTAGGTGGATTTGGTCGATTTCAAAAGCTTCTCTTCACCTACTCGATTCTGTTCAACATTTTCCTGGGATGGGTCTACCTCTCTCAGGTACAGTAACCTTTCAAATTTTTATTTAGGCACGGTGTATTAGTCTTCTTACTTACGCAATTCGACAGAATTAATACAGGGATGTTCAATTATTTCGAGACACCCCCCCANCCCCCCCCCCGCAGTAACCGATTCCCATATCTGTGTCAGTTATGTTATACAACAGTTACTGTATAATATTTATGCAATGTTTCTTTGCTTGATCCACAAAGCCAACAGCTCAGCTTGTTACGATAAGTCTGTCAAAACCTATATTTTATCAGGCATAGTACTTTTCAGCCAGTAGACTATTAAATAGGTTTTCAGAAATTCATGACGATCGTGTAGTTCATTAGGGAGAAGTGTAGGCATGGTGGGCCCTCCCATTGGATGAGAGTTACACGCTGTAAAAGGTAAGTAATAAGCATATTACGCCGGTTCATTACTACATAGTTCTAACTCCACTTTTGATGAAGCGGAGATATTTGAATCCAAAGTTTGCACAGTACAACAATTAGACCATGAACATTCAAACGTAATGAGTTAATTTTTGCAATACTGTGGCTTACATACCCTACTCATATTTTGTGTTTCACTGTGCCAATGTCATTGTCGTTGTCTGTAACAGCAGCAACAATGGTGGAGTTAGAACCTTTTAAATCACCAAATTTGAATTTTTTCAGAATCACAAAAGTCTAACTCCCGAGTTAGAACTTCATAACACTAACGAAAAGTGGCAATGTGGAGTTGCACCTCTTAAGTCACTACTTGGAGTTAGAACTATGTAGTAATAAACCGGCGAAATGCATCCTGACCAGTTTTTTGGATAGGCCGATGGAGTTAGAAGTAGGTGCACCTCTTACGTCACGTTTTCTCAAAATAGGAGTTAGAACTATGTAGTAATAAACCGGCGCGAAATGTCATGCTATAAGGGCCGGTTTCACCGAGCTTGGTATATGATAAAACCAGGTTTCTTCAGGAAAATCCCATACAAATAGATAGGGATTTTGAAAAAAAAAAAAAAAAACCCTGGTTTTATCATATACTGAGCTCGGTGAAACCGGCCCTAAGTAAACATGTCGCTATTCACGGGATAAAGGTGGAAAAAGCTACTCCTAGACTATATAGGGCGAGATATGGGAAGAGGGTATGAGTGTGAATCAAAAGTCTCATTTAGAAACACGTTAGAAGTTATTCCCTAGCTGGTATTCTGAATTATGAGTTGATCTCACATACAGTACTTGCTACCGACTAGGATATTATTGGAAATGCTATGGTTGAAAGACATGGCCTAGTCAGTTCTAGCAAATCAATGCGTCGTGTAAAGTAAATGCTCATCATCCATTTGTGCCCTAATGATGAATCGTTCAACGTTATCTGTTTGGACTAAACAATATCGATGCGGTTAGGCTTACCTTCGGGAGAATGTGTTTTGCGCAATAAAGAACCGTATACAGTAACGTAAGGCAGCATGTCAGTTTTTAACCTTGAAGGACGAATCTAGGTCAATTTCATGGTAACTTGTACCTTACGATAAAACATGCTCGAACATAATTTCTGTAGGCTTGGTTTTCTGGATCGTAATTCGGTCGTACTGTTAGCGACGACATCCTATAGGCAGTATAGGGTATAGGCCGACATAAATACACGAGAAGATGCATTTGTTAGACCAAATAAAAATGAAAACAAATATTTCAACACTTAGCCTATTTGCTCTTCTCGCATACCCTATTTAATATTGTCTGTTGATTTATTTTGTAACATGACAAAGCGTATATTTAACAATTCGTGCCTTTGTTATAGGAGATTGTCGCGATATGAACATAATGGCGTGCCTGACGGGGGGGGGGATCTGAACTTGACAATATTGATAACTTCGGCGACAAATTTTTCTACTCGCTACTGTAAACTATATACACACTTAGATACTACATATTAATTATGCTACTTTCGAACGTGATATTTTTTAGTCTGCCGACAACCTCCCCCCGCCCCCGCCCCCAAGTCACGGTCCGTCACATTGTGGTTAACCAATACCAGCTCGACGTACTTGGCCTCCATCAATGACATTTCGCTTGGTAATTTGATTTCCATTCAAGTGACTCACCATTCAATAGCGAGCACTCTTTCACAAACGCAGAAATCAATCAGCAGGAATAAATAACGGATTGGATGCATAGGTTGTCACTTGAACGTGACACTGTCAATGAGGAGAGGGAGGCGTGGCACAGCGTTACTTCCTTACCTTGACAGTGGGCTTAATGATTATTAAGGGTGGAAGTCAAGAGCAAAAAATAAGCTAGACGTGGACAGCTTTTTTATTTGTTTCCCTTTCCTGGGTGCACATGTTTCTCACAACCAGTAGGCTATCTTGTAGGACAGTGATCAATAATGTTAGCCTGTACCAAACATTTATTTGCTCGTAGTGCACAAACCAGACGTAACCTTATTTATTTAAAACTGAACCATCGCACAAATGTGTAAGTTACACTTTTCTTCAGGTGTTTTTGACTACTGACGCTCCACATTGGTGCCATGTACCCGAATTTGACGGGATCGGTTTAGATGAAGAAGATCAGAAACGACTCTCCATTCCACGAGAATTGCGCGATGGAAAGGAAGTGTATAACCAATGTAAGATGTATGATGTCAATTATACTCAGGTAAGGCACTAAAACATAAGACACGTAAGGTACTTCTTGCAAAAATCGATCGATTGGCAAACTAAAGTGGATTCTAATAAAGGTCCACAAAAAGTATTAAATTTTCTTAATTGTGTCGCATAGATTTTTTTTAGATACATAAGAGTATAAGTTTGCAGAAGGGTGGTTCCATTTCAGATCAGCCAGTGAGTGAAAAAAGGTGTCAGGTCATAGTCATCGATTTTTTTGAAAAAAATATATGTGAAACCCACATCCAA
>KZ538173.1:67846-108180 GCA_000934665.2 Catajapyx aquilonaris | reverse complement strand
AGGCGGTTTATGAGCGAGTTACTAGTAACGGAAGGTTTGAATTTTTTGGGGTGCTAACTGGAGTGTCTATAGCTCTGTGTGCACAAAAGATCCACTGTCAGCTGAGCTCGGAAACAAGATTAACATATAATGCACAACAGCTAGGCTTCCGGTATGACCCCCAAATGACTGCCGCTGGCAAGGGAAGGCATATTTATTTGAAGTTCTATGTAGGATTCCACGAGAAATATGCAGCCCGCATATTGGGAGGTAGGTCACGGACTATCATTTGGAAACCATGGCTCAAAGGTCATTTTGAAAATATGCACGGCGTTATCCGACAATAGTATGCAAGTCTAGTCGGCTTACTATATGCGGATCACCAGTTGATAACAGTAGCTGGATGTGATGTGAGATAACGTGTTAGCCACACAACATTTTAAGTAGGCCGACATCGTCCTCTGGGCATCTTACCCTCGGGTCAGGTCATCAGGAGCAGTTATGGGCCTGTTCTGGATTATTAAGCTACAGTAGCAGGTACTGCATAAGCAGTAGGTATTGTCGGGGTGTTATGGGGCAGTGCTTATTCCGGATTATTCAGTACTGTACAGTACTGTACATATTATTAGCACGTATTATAGCGAGTATAGCTATGGCAAAATTGACCCTAAATTTGAACTTCATCCCGTGAATCGCGCGAGAATAACCCCCACTGGCCAGCAACTTTTAAAACCGGCTTTCGTTTCTATATGAGCAGTACTCATAACTGAACTTGAGCTGCCTGTTGGTATTTCCGGTGAAAAGGCCTCATGCAAGGGTAGGAAACGCCTGCGCCTGTGCACCGCTCAACAACCACAAAAACAAGAACCGCGCGTGCAACTGCATGACGCCAGTGGACAAACCAATAGAGCTTTCTGGCAACCACACACTGCTTTTCTGCCTGTCATTTCCTTCCTTGCGGAAATGTGGCGTTGGGCACTTCTTTGAGTGTGGTGCGAGGGTCTAGTGCAAACTGGAAAAAGAGATTATAATATATATCCTCCTGCCCTGAAGGACTACGCTGTCATCCATCCAAAATCCTGCCAACTGCCTCAGAAGAGCACAGGACCAACAACACGAATGTACTGTACAAGTGTTACATGACAATTTCACGCAGTTTCAGAATCTCGAAGGTGCAAAATTATTTGTTGAAACATATGCAAATTCAGTATATGAATATGGATATCGTGTACTATACGGGCATTTATCCCACAAAAAAACCTTCGCATTTTAGGGTTGCAAATATACAAATTCCGAAATCCGAAACACTTCCAGTCCCAAGCATTTCGGTAAGAGGATTGTCAAGCTTGATAATGCATTAAAAGAAAATATTCAAAATACTGTATACTTTGGAGATCTATTTGTAGGTTGTAACTGGTGTTCTTTCGCGTTCTCTAATATGAAATAGTATTTAAAAAATATGATGGGAACTGCCTGAGAAGTACGAATATGATTTCATGCAATTTTTTGTCTGTAAAAGTTAGAACAAGGAATTTGCCTACTTGTAATTATGATGACTAAATATCGATGTGTAAATTACGATAAATTCCTTACCAGTCAGCGCATATCAACTGCACCTGAACCGACCTCGATCGACCTGTGTTTCATTTTTCATTTGAGCCAATGTGGATCCCTGAGGCGGAAGAATGAAATGGGATTAGCACCTCGTGTTCTAGTGAACTTCAAAAAGAATAAAGGATATGAAAGATATTAAATACGAATGAATTTATAATTTTCGCACTCCTTACACCCATTTATAAACCGTGAATTCCTATCGCAGATGATTTTTACCAATATTCAAAATATTACTTCCTCTCAATTCTCAATAATTGTATAAGATTTCACCTACAAAAATACAGCTGGTTTGGATTTGCAAACTGCATTTTATTTTTCGACTAATCCTAAATGGTGTGACTTTGTAGCTTCATCTTAACCTTCTTCCAATGTCAACTACATTTCATCAATCGTCACACACTCAACCTTCACGCCATAAGAGTACAGTTCTACTCTATGTAGTACTATTTTCACTACTCGCCTGGTTTACTCCACATCAATCGGCCCTGTCATCTACCCCCCACTTTTTTCGATCGGATCCAAACTTAGATCCCACTCCGGCATGATCATCTGTAACCCTGGAATCCGTGCATTGAAACCTGACAAGCGATTTGTCAGGGTTTTGGAACCGCTCCGGATGGATACGCAAGATGTTGTTCGGAAAGTAGGTCAAGACGATGAAATTCCAGGGTATGGAAACAAACACGAAGCCCTTTCTCACCCCAATCCTCATTTGTCATTACAAATTGGTGCCATCAAGGGCTAAAAAGTGGCATTAGTGCGGCGGGAGGAAGAGCTTGCAAGATGAGTTACGGAACCTTAACGACTGCAATGAACATGAAAGGTGAGTCTGGGCTCTGATGAGACATCTTCAGACACGAGGAAAATTCGACAGGATCCTTCGAGTAAAAGGTTTGAGAGCCTGGCCATTAGGAAGAAATCCTTATGCAAACATATCTTCAAGTTTTGTGAGCTGACTGTAAAGGGGATTAAAAGATAATGTCCAATTCTTGCGCGACATATCGGAGCTTTTTAGTGACTTTGGGGACCACCTGCTGGCGAATATGGGCCTAGCTCTTGATGGAAACTGTTGAAAGGGCTGTTGTAACGGCAGCCACAGGTGTGGCCAAATGGCATGCCCCTGTTGCGAAATATTGGACACGTTTGTTAGCTGAGAGTTGAAAAATGGGAATAAACGTCAGTGCTTTGCTGCTTGCGGAAGATGTAATCTCAAGCTCTGAGAGTCTGCCTGGGTACAAATGAGAATATCAAGATTTGCGTCTTGGAATACTGACGATGGGAAATGACATTTTCCTGCACGGTGGAAGCTGGTCATATACTATAATGTCACCTTCTAGAGTAGCAATATCAAATTGTTATGTGAAAAAGGCGTCATCCACGCTGTTCTACAGTCCTTGAAGCGAAAGAACGATCTGACGTCACACCAGCCATGTTTTATGAGCATGCGCGGGGCGATTCTGGGCGGGGCCGACTGACGTCAGATAGTTCGTTGGTTTAACGGACTATAAGTAGTACAACTGCGACCATGTATCTCACGATTTCTGAGAAAATGTATGTAATGGATACTCTTTGTAATAACACCCCGGCACTAGATACCGTATGCTGCATGCCGCAAGACAGTACCTTATTTAGAATTTCAAGCAGCTTGGTCTCGTGGGAGAAATAGTGAATAGAGTCTCATGCTTCCTGCTGACTGTTCTTGTTGAAGTTCTCATTTCGGGCGCAAAATTTCATACACGTTCCGGGAAATAAGGACGGAAGGAAGCATTTCCAGCTAGGTATAAATCTCCAGGAAAGGAGAAATTTTGCGTTCAGGAAACTTGGTCCCTAACTGGCAGTGCCTCTGTGCCACAATGGAGGTTTTCCTGACGGTGGTGGAAGACTCGAGAAAATTATTCAGTTGAAACTTGAATGTGAAGCAATACTGACTTAAGAAACTCTCAATGTCTGCTTTTCATCAGTTAAGGTATGTATATTCATACTTTATATGGCCTTTTTGTTTAAAAAAATTATTGGCGTATGCCCCGGCTCCATTTCATCCATTCGGTTTAGTACCTCTCATTAAGTAAATTTTTGGGACGAAGAATAAAAGTGCCAGTTAACGGCGCAAATGGAACTGGATTGAGGCTCGGCCGAGTGGCAGTTGAAATATTATTTTCAGCTTTTACAACAGAATGAGCAACCGGTAATAACCATGTTATGGTGTTTTACGAGGTTGAAAAGTGTCCATGGTCATTTTTTTGTGTGGCTCCCAACCACTTCCTGCTTCATAACGTGACTTTTATACCGAATGTGACGTTTTCATACCTCCTGCACATTAAGCTATAAAAACGTCGCTTTCATTAAACCACCATTTTACCCCTCCTGTGAAAATACAAGACTTTTCCGGGCTCAACTTTGGTCCAATTTTATCTATCGACACCACGTATTTTTCGGTATAACTTGTCCCAGTTCTGCAATCGAGCGGAGCCAATCCTTTTGGTCACTTGGATCATGTTGAAGAGATAGGGATGAAGAAGGTCTGCGGCACCAGTTTCCGTGGATTTGGTTCGACGAATATCCGGGCACCAGACCTCGCAGCTGCCCAACGGAAGATGTGTTCAGGGACCTCTAGACACGCCCGAATGGCTCTCAATCTTCTTTTCCCAAGGTGATTTCTGCGATTCTCGCACCATTTTTGATCTACAGAATGGAGCTTTAGGTGTTGAAGTTGGTAGGGTTTGCAACAGAAAGAGTCGAAGGACTTCAAGGTATAAATTTTACCAGTAAAGACACAATATTCTCTAGGTTCTACGAGGTCTAAGTAACAAAAAGTCGGATCTGCAATGTGATGCTACATTCTTTAAAATTTAAAATTAAATTGACCCAGAGCACATCTCTTTTAAAGAGTGACTAATCCGGTATGACTCAGTGGTCGTGGAAGTCCTTGTCGTCACATTAACCGTTAAACTGAATAGTGTGTCCCTTGATAAACTAAATCGTTGTGGCACGAAATGACCTGAACATACAGTTGACGTCAAGATTAGCGCTCTATTTACGAGCGCCCCTTTACTGCCCTCGCTATCCCAAAGCTTGAACCGCTTAATTGCACTCTTGTATATCTGTAATTCAACAGGATTGTACTTTTTTTGCAGCCTTAGAGAGCCAAGAACACATTCTCCTAGAATATTGCCTAGCACTTTTCTTTAAAAGATGGGGGACCGGTTTTAATTGGTGTTCGAGGAAGGCGAACCTGGCGGAAAATCAGGCTCGGTGCAAGTCAACGGCACAGTCCTTTCTCTCTGGAAACTACTTTGCGGAAAGTAATCTAGGCGGTAAATCCTGGCTGCAAATCCAGTGAGTTCCTGTGGAAGGAGTCAAGGTGTGGCTTTTATGGCTGGGGCTTCTCTGCCTCTCTGTAGATCGATGTCTACCATCAGAAACGGAAAGTGCCTCTTCAACAAGAAGCAACCTTAGTGCTTGTGGTACTGACGCCAGGTCGTTTCAGTACCGAATGTGGGATCTGGAAATATTCTAACGGGGAAAAATGGCTCCGATAGCAATAGTTACGCGGGCGTGACGACCTGGTACATCCTCAAATATGAACGGTACTGAAAGTTGGGGCAGACTTTCAAAGTTGCACCATTTGCGCCACTTTTTGCAGATGCAAAAGTTCACCTGAGGATGCCATAAAACAAAACTGTAAACAACATGAAAGTTTGCCCGTGTTTTGCGCAGCATTTACTTTCTACGTGGATGGAAAGGGCCTGGGGAAGTTTTTTCTGTACAGTGCGAGACATGACGTTATGAAATTCAAGGAGCAAAAATACAGAAAAAAGCATCAAAGCTTTTTGCAGGGAGGTAATTTGCCCACGTTGAAGGTGCACAGTTTCCTCAGTAATTAAAAACAGAATCTGAGCCTGGTTTTGGACCTACAAAAACCGATCGGATTTTGCTATGATGAAGTCAATTTGATCGAAACGAACTGACCCATTTTCTCGTAGCGAGGTATTAAATAGTGGCAGAACTTGATTAACTTATGGTGCTATCGATTGTATAATTTAAGACATCAGATGGTTGGGAGCTGGATGTAATTACAGGAAGATGAGACCTTCTTTGAACTTGTCGCTTCAAAGCACACTATTCCATTGGTAGTGGCTTTACAACCTTCATCATATAAACAGCGAGCGTAATTAAGTTTACAGCACTACTCCAGTCTCGGACGCCCTTGTCGCTCTTGATTAATCTTGTAGGGGCTATTTATAAGTTATACCACGAAAACTTCCTTCTTTGAACGGCTTACAGTATTATATTGGATGAAGCGTTTGTCTCGCATGCCCTTTAAATGTTAACCGGCTGTAAGTTCGGTTTCATTAGATATACGGTACCAGTGGAGTTCAATGAATTTTTTATACGGAAAATGTGTGTCGTAGACCAAAAAAGAAGTTAAATCATCATATGACAAGAATAATTATGACACTTGGGATTTGTAAGTCGATTTTATAGTTTTACAGAAGTGTTATGTGTTTGTGATTAATTATTGGATTTTTAAACGTTATCATTTGCAATTATCAGATCTTTCAATAAAATTATCGTTACGGTACTTGCAACGAGTGCTTCAAAATATTGAGAGGAACGGTATATTGATTTTGATGCTTTAATTTAGCTTAGTCAACTTAATTGGCTTCCATACTCAAGCAATCTTTAGTTTATTGCGATACTGCCTAATTTTATTCATATCCCACTGGAATGATAAGATCCACCGTACTTTTCACTTTCAAATTAAAAATCATTTTTAATATCAAGACCGAGATCAAACATTGTCATAAGGGTCTATATCCCCATCTCTTCTATTATTATATTGTTATTACCAGCGGCGATCCAAGACTGCCTCGCACTTGTCACCTTTGTCACTCCTATAGGCACCTCCATACGAGAACGAGCTTTCATAATGAACACACCGGAGCACTGATCCTATGTAACCTCCATCCTTCCAGTTGGACAGGGGCGAACCAGTGGCCGAGGCGAGGCAACCCGCACTTGCATTGTTAATAGGTCTTCCATTGGGGGCTTTAGCGCCAATAAAGACGAAGTACAGTAACTAACAGATCTAATATTGTAGTGTTGCGCTTTTCAAATAAACTGTGGGAATCGGGCTGTAGGACCTGTAAAGGTTGGGTCAGTCCTCATCCCCTTTTCCAGTAACTAACAGCTAAACACAACTACAACACAAGGTCTTTTATTCCGTCGACGAAAGTTTCTGTAAAGTTGTAACAACATGATTTAAACGCCTCCCACGGAGATGAAATATTGTGCAGGCATTTTATGCAGGTGGATGGCTTCCTCTCGCGCATCTTGTTTCATGGGACAATGTTCAGTGGGTAACCAACTCAATAGAAAATAATCCCCCAGCTAGTCCCTACAGTACGTAAGGCATCGTTCAAACTGAAGCCTCTCGTGCTCAATAGCGCAAAAGATGTTACAGTCTACGGTTAGGGCAGTCACCTCGAAACTTGAACTTCCAACCTGCAATACCGCAACCTACATCCATAGCAAAGAAGCTTCTCATCTCTTGGTAAATCCAGAAGAGTCAAATAGTTTAATTTACTCTCTCTTGTTAACCGCCGTGTGGGACCAAAACGGATTAAGCATAGTGCCTAGAGTGGCGTAATTTTCAGATGCAAAAAAGTCCCCCAATTTTAGACGACTCTCTGGATAAAAGCGGGGGGGCTACCGGTAATTTTATTTCCTGCGACGGTCAATCCACGAAGAAAGTGGAGGAGACCGGCGCCAAATTGGGCTAGTCTCTCCCACTGGCAATTCCCTTTGCGTTTCGAACAGGGATTATCAAATGGGAGAGAGAATTAACTTCATTTCCCTCCTGTTAGAAGCGTTATCTGGGGATCCGATGGCGGGATTGAAGAGAGACTGAGGACCTTCGGGCGAATTTTCCTTTTACCTTCCACTAGCATGGATCCTCTTTTGCTAGCCCAATGCCAACAAGAGTTCTCCCAATTTTTTTAGACCAATCCCTTGCGGGCACTGGGCAGAAGCGTAAACAATTTTGGCAGCCATTTTTAAAAGGGGGTGCAGGGGGTGCAGGGGGGTGCAGGGGCCAGGGGGGGTTGATGACGTGCCCATTTTCCTGTTAGAAAATGTCTGCCTGACCGCATATCAAGCTACGTGTTACTTCCAGCTTAATTTATGCGACGACAACAAAGGCGATACACCTTTTCAATTTTAGAAGCTGGCAGCATGTAGCCACTTTTGATGTTGGTGGAAAGCAGCCGATGCAAGCGTTAGGGTTGCCAGGCAATGACTGCTGGGAATCACAATGGAGGCCCACCCCCGCTTCTTGGGGCAGAAACTCATTATCAACCTCGAGGCTAGGTGGCCCCTTTTCAGAGATGAAGCAACATGGGGATGCTACAGAGGCTTTCTGCACATAGAGCTGCTTTTTTGTGTTGGCAAGGGCAGAGTCTTTCTCTCCAGCGCTCATTGCAGCTGTTCCATTGTGAAAAGAGGCGGGAAAATAGTTTGTTGGAGAAGCTGATTTTCGGCGAGGTTCCCAATGAGAAAATTGCGGATGGTGGGGGCGTAAGGAGTGCCTATTCAAAGAAAAGTTTCCACTTTTGCAGGAGTCAGAGAGGCCGCAGGGTTATAGAGGCAGATGCGAGGAGTCGGCGTAAACTTTTTTGCAAAGCTTCGTTTTGAATTCATGGCACCCACTCTTTTTTTTGTCTCTCAATTTCATTTCTAGGAGGACTTTATCAACCTGAATAAAAAAGAGTCAGTGGGATCAGCATGCAAGAGATACGGAATAGTTTCATAGAAGTGCACTTAATGTGAAAATGCAAAAGCGGGTAAGTTCTTCCAAACTCTGCTCATACTTGTTGTAATATGTGAATCAATCACTCAATGTTGCACTTTCTGATCAATATTTCCAACTTTCTTTATCATTAACATCAGACTATCCATCACAACTTTTCAATATAACCATCAATAATGGAAAAACTGCTCTTCATATTATTTTTCGGTCTTCCCTCATTCATCACTTGCTTTCTAGCCCTACTTCCCAAAATTCATTGATCAGTTCTAGTTTTTTTCAAATCAACTCCATTAGCAGCTGTTTATGCTTTATACTCCCTCTCTATCGCAAATCACCCTAGGGGTACGACCCTACAAAAAAAAAAATCTTCATATTCATCAAAAGCACTCTTCCGCCCATGATATAGTATGTCACGAGCAGAGACGCTACAGCTGCAGTCACGTGGTAGTTAATCTACGTAATGGCGGAGTAAGGATCGCATCCGTGGCTAATTATCCTTGCTGAAGTGCCTGGAACGATGCGTAAGAGGTAGACACTAGCACCTTTCTAACGGGTGCACCGTGTTTGCGCTTCCAGATGAGAGGATCCGCCTGAGTCGACGGACCCAAAAAGCCTTTTTCCTCTTCCTGCAGCAACGGACTGGCGACAGGTGATAGTGTCCGCGACATCCATTTGGGCTCAAGGCACTCCAAATCCTTTGCTTGTCACGACCCGCTACCTCCCGACACCACATGGGTTGGTTCTAAATCTACAATGTTACGCCCACTAGCAATTAGCGGTTCACAGGCAGTTTGTTGTGTGTTGCACAACCAACCAGATTGTATTCAATCATTGCTGATGATACGGGTAGTGTAAGCTTTAATTAACCGGGTTTTTTGATTTGACTTTTGCTTCACGCGCTTGCAGCTCTTTTGATTGAGTTTAAATTATGAGTGGCGTTTGATGCTAGTTACAACAGTTTCAGCATGTTAAAGTTCAAACTGTCGATACCTAGTGTAGTTCAAGTGTGTCGATTTTTGGTCTGCCAGATTTTCTTGAAATCCAGGGAAATGTTGCATCATTTGTTCCCATTTCAAATCCGAAGCACGTCAGCATCGCTACTGACTGACGGTTTTATCAAAATTCTAGGAATAAAACAGGTTCATGGCTCGTCCGTCTCTGCTCTCAGCGGACATGAAACCCACCACCAGCAGAGGAAAAACGAGGACTATGCTGATGAACGTTTTTAAGCTAGGATTATAACGGTACTAAAGGATGAAATGGGGGGAGGTGTGTGTACATTATTTAAGCTGGGAAGATTTTTCACTTGTCTGTTACATATGAATTTTTTTTTGCAAGATGCAAAATTGATAATATGTCTGGCGCATTATTACAATTAGCACAAATGACACCAAAATGTTTGAAAATTTTCAATATGACTACAGATAAAAGCAAGAGTAACATTGAACCAGAAGCCCGTTTGATGCCATCAGGCTGTGCCAAGCCATAAAAATTGGTTATTAATGGCAGCCATCATCGAGCCATGCTTAACCCTCCCGAACGGCGGAACTCACTTGATTATTCCGTCCAGCGTGTATTTTAGCAGGAATTTTTGAGAGATGGCCCAGATAGGAACGCGCACTCTCGTCATTGAAGCTAGGAAAAGCCTTTGATGCCTCTCTCACGTCTATATTAATCGGCTTCGGCTTCGAGACAGAGATGAAGGGAAAAAGCTTTTTGCGACCTTCCTATTTGGTCCTTCAATTATTTTTTTTGTGCCAGTAGGCCTACTTTCAGAGTCTCATTAGTTTCCCAAAACCCTGTTTTGCTTTTGAGAAATGGACCGTTGAAATCCTGGTGACGTCACATCCGAAACAAGATCCGTCTTCTTCTACCGGGTAGTGATCTGATGTTCAAGGCTGGATCGATGGGAGACGTGGCCATAATGAAAGGAGAATGCTTGGCATACCACGCATCCAGCTGAGACTAGAGAGGCTGCCAGGAAAGTAAGCGTACCAAACATTTCACTTGCCATCTCCCCTCAAGCGAGATCAATAGCCAGTTATAACTCTTTGTTGTTACCGCATCAAAGTTGAAGAAATGAAGACATAAGTTTAAATCAGCCTTAAAGTTCAGGTCTGAAACTTTGAGAGCGGGACGTATCAAATGTCGGTGATAACTTTAGTTTATTTAGCGCGCAGTGGCTGTGAGACAGGCTTATTCCGCACAATTCAACAGCAATTACAGTGTGTATGAACTGATGTAATCCACCGCAATTTTTAAAAGGTGTCACGTTTAAATGGTATTTCACCACCAAAGCAATATAATTCCGATACCTCCCATGTTGAGATTTGACCAAATTTAAAGAGCCAGTCAGCACAAAAATGTACAGAATTCAGGAGTGTATGTGAGGTGCGATAGCTGAAAAGGCCCTCAGAAGAGCGGTCGAGTGTAAAGGGCCATCCCCTTTGAAGAAGCAGGCGCCTGGTGGTTTGAATTCTGAACTCGCTAGATGACCAAAAGTGGTCAGAGCTTTTGGGGTGCCCACAAAATTTTTGCCAGCGTACGTGTCGTGGCTTGAAAGGCGATGGGGTCTGTGGAACCCATTTCTTCCGGGAGCCACCTTCTCAGTTGACCCAGCGGTTGCAAGTTTTGTTGGCTAGATCCCAAGAGGCTCCTGGGAAAGGAAACTCTTGGCTGACTTGATCACAAGGACACGACTCCAAGCTAGATTACAGGGCTGCTGGAGGGACTTGGGACTGGAAAGTGTTCCTGGGAATGCCACCTCTTAGGAGGAATTGCCTACTACTACTCCAACTTTTCCAGTCTTGTCAAAGACACATTTGAACTCCCGAAGGAAGGTATTGTAAAAGCGTCAGCAAAGAAAAAGTGCTTTTTTTTCTCTCTCAGGATTACTCATCTGTTTCTCTCGGTTGAGATTAGGTTCTTGTCATCACTAGACAGTACACCTTTTTTTTTTGGTATTAAAAAAGGATTTATGTCCTAGATCGTATCGTTACAGCAAACAGAACAAATCATGTTTTGTGTCGTTGTGCTGACATGTAATCAAGAAAGGATTGATATTTTGGATTTTGCCTTATGCCAGCAAAATATAAAAATATTTCTTGGACATTACCTCCCAAAAAATGAGTGCATTAAAATGATTAATGTGCTGGATCGTATATCTGCAAATGAGTGGCATAAATCACATTGCACATTTCGCTTCTGACAGATCAGTCATAATGGACTGATCAAGTTTGATACGGCTTTTGGGTTATGATGTATCTAAAAAAATCCCAATTACAAGCGAAAAAAGTTTTTAGAGCCCAGGATATACGATCTGGAAATGAGGGTTTCGCTTTTTAGCTGGGTTTAATCAAGTTTGTACCCTTTATGTCCGACAAGAAGTTTTCAGCACAATAACGACGAAGGGGATTAAGTTTAGTGTTTCGCAGCAAGAATTTTCAAAATTGTTGTGCAAGTATGAACTTCTGAGAGTGGTACAGGGTAATGAAGAGTGTGCTCCTTTCGTCACCTGTTGAACATTCGAGTCCAACTGTATATGTAGGTTACATATGACTTTCCAATGCGGTGAGAAACTCTGTGAGAAAACCTCACACAATTTCTGGATTTGACGTTCCAAAACTATCGATTTCCAATGTTTTCTTATATCCTTGATTCGTAAGAATCGCGTAAAATAGTGACAGTGTGTCTACCTTTTCGCCAATTTTCCTTTCAGTGCTTTTCCCACGTCTGGTCCACCAGCACGTATATCTCCCTTTTTCGGACGTGAAGATGGGATGGAAAAAGGCTAGAGAATTGGGAACGGAATGGGAATGTCACTCGGCATCCATATAGAAGGAAAAATAAACTAGAAATTGTCGTCCCTCTTTCTTTTTCAGCGAATGGGCCCTTTCTTCGATTGATATGAAAACACATTGGAAAAAGCTTGTGGTCAAGATATTTTTGGAATCGCGAAAGAAACTGTGCCAAATCTAAGCCACAGCTTTTATAATAAAAACATGGGATACGACCTTAGTTCTACACATAATTGGTAACAAATTAATTATATTGTTCACAAAGGCCTACATGCAACTACTTTAACAAAGCAGAACTAATATTGCAGATGGAACAAACGGTGTCCACTCTCGGTGTAACCTAATTGCCGGTTGCTCCAGTCTAACAAAATAACCTTCTTATGCTCCACTTAACCTCTACTTTTCTCCCTTGTCTCCTTCCCTAACTTTCTTTTTTTCTTCTTCTTCTTTCAACTCCCCCACCAGAGTTTGGGAAATCAATATAGGCTACTGTCTGAGTGCAAACGCTAGCCTGGAGGTAAAAGGAAAGAAGGAAAGTCTCTGAAGCTGAAAATGGCATGTACTAAGATGGCAAAGACTTGGGATGAGAGTATGAAAAAAGGTGGTACAAATAATGTGATGTAGAAGCTCGAGTTTGCATTTATCAGAAAAATTATACGCTTCTGTAATGTAATTTTTCATTTCTCAGACGGTTTAATTTCATGTGGGATTAATTACCGGGTTAAAAATTGGGTGTCAGCACTGGAAACCCGTTATCGATATAAATCTGCGGTGAAAAAAAATATCTAATTTTAGCTAATTTCCAGCGCAAATTAGCGACATTATTCATACCTATTTTAGGACTTAAGAAACTAGCTCTTAAGTGCAAATTTTGTACCCCATCGTCTCTTGTGAATATTGGATTTTAGGTTGAGGTCCCTGTTGCCCGAAGCCAGTGGCTATAACTGCGGCGTCCGGTTAATTACGGGTTTGCAATACCCGCAGGGACCAAACGATAATTTGGTGCTGGAAAGGTCTGTGTGTCTGAATCGTCGCCAACCTCACCACGCTGCACAATCTAGGGGGTAACTCCGATTGACAGTTTGCAAAACCCACTGCAAAACTCCCCAGAACTGTTTGGCCAGACTTCCCTCAGTAATTACCAAGGAAAAGTTGTGACTGACTCCGCAAAATTGTTTTAGTTCAAAGCTTGTCTTTGCGTCTTTGCAGATGTGCGGTAAAAGTGCGGTGGTGAGCTGAAAATACAGATGCCAAGTGGAAATGGAGCTTACTGGGAGGGACGCAGCCATGATGCGGCCTTCGGGTAAGTACATTTTTTGGGGAGGGATATTAGCATGTTGGAATATTATCTTGATGGCATATGATAGATCAGGTTCCGGCGGGTGTTGCTCTCTGCCAGCACTTCGAAATGAGACCCATCAAAGTGGTGTCAAACCCTTTCAGTTTTTAACACGTCCTGATGTTTGCGGAGCCGCGAGGCAAATATTATATAGTTCCCTTTCCTACCGTTTGATCGCTGTGATTTGCTGACGTCACATGCGGAGTCGCCCTTTCACGTATTTATACACGCGATAGTGTCCAGAACGTGTAACTGGATCACTAAACGGATATGTCCATGTGCCGGGTTTGCCCCATGGCTCTCACCGGATAACGGAACTGGGTGTGTCCGGCTATTGTTCCACAGTTGAGGTGGGGGGTCCAGACTAGGAATTAATTTTGCGATCGATTAGTACCGACGATGAAGGGAAACATGACAAAGAGGATTGCGATGATGTGCATGGACCCCTCTACCAGCCGGGAGCAGTAAAATATATGACATGTCCGACGGAAAACGAGGAGAGGTGCTGATTCTGTTTGCTCAACCATTGCACTCAAATAAGGGAGAAACAAAGAGCGGAACATTAGGGCGCCCTCTATTTTTTTTAGCATTGTTTAAAAAATGGGTATGGATTTGCCTAACTGGATTATACCTCGGGTGGCTTTAGTTTTATTTCAATACCGGGGATGTGAATAGGTGGCTGAAACAGCTGTATACTGTACTGTACATGAGGACAGGATTACAGAATATGTTATAATCACTTTACAGTTCCTAATTACTGTGCAGCTTGAGTGTACGCTTTCATTCAGTCAAAGTCACCTGCTCACTGATCCGCTCAAATCGCTCAATCCTTGAAAAATGGTTCCATTCTTTATAATTTGTGAGAGGCATTATTTTGATCCAGATCGTAGACTTTTTTTCCACCATCGTCTGCCAGCCAAGCGACACAGATGACGCAAAAAAGCGAAGTCATTCCAGTCACGGAATCACATTAGAAAAAAGTCGGGCGACTTTGGGTCATGTCCCACGACTCCCTAAAGCCTTTTGGCCCTCTTTTCGTCTAGGCTTGCATGCAATCTGCGAGGGAAAGGACTCTTCCATCTGCGGAAGTTTTCCAAATCGCCTGTTCGTCGAGCTCCATTTTAATCGGAGGAAGGCTAATGACTTCGCGCTTTAATGCATGTATGACGCGAGTAGGGGGGGGATTGATAATTCCGACCTGAGATTGGGGTAGCTATGTGAAATTGTAGCTCGGGGGGTCAGGTGAGGATTAGTACATTTTGGTTGCATGAATCATAATTTTGGGATCTGATGCGCAAGTAATGCTGATTTAGGAATCAGGGATTTTTTTTTGGTAAGAGGAAAAGAACAGTTTTTAGGTGGTAGGGTGTTATATAATGAGGAAGTGTGTCATCGATCATTATGCGGGAATACGAAATTGAATGTTGATTTTGCATGGCTTAATTTGACCGCAAAATTGGGAATAGCACATGAATATTTTAGGGGTGCTGGAAGCAATTTTTTATGAATTTTTTTTGTGGATCAGTCAAGCCAGAGAGGTAGTATATGCGTGGTATTTGCGCATCACGGATAATTAAGCTGCAGTTGAAACTCAGCGTTGGAAATGCTTTGACCGTGGAAAGTTTTTAAGCTGCTTTCTCAACCAGTAAACCGTAAGTGCAATTTGTATACAGCTTTGTAAATAAGTACCACTTAAAATCCATGCCGGAGTGTCATTTGTAAATTACGCAATAGTACAGTATGTGTGGAAAATGTTATTTTTTTGCATAATTATGTCACGCTTTTGTATATGTGGCCTAATCAAACTGTAACTATTACTTTTATTAAATTTTATTGTAGCCCTTTTGTATGGGTATATTATGATAGTTAATTTTCTTTCACAACCACAAACCAAGTACCGGTACATAAACATGTCAGTTTAAAAAAATATTTTTAGCACATTCATAAGTTTTTGCTAGGATCGAACCCATCAACATGTACCTCACGTCCCTCTAACTCACTTTTGCCCGGATCGGTGAATATATCAGCTTTTGCTCACGTATTCGGCGTGGAGATGAGAAGTAGTAACTTGGGAATGCAGTGAGGAAAAGGTGGGGCATGTTCCTCTTTTGGGAAGAGAAATGGGGATTCAGGCCTCCGGACTGGTCCTTAATCCAGTCTGAAACTGGCTCTCTCTCAATCCCTGTCTCCTGGAGTCTCCATTTTCGGAGCCAAATGGCCTCGAACACCCGAATTGCGTTACCACATATTTACTGTTTTTCTAAACCCATTTTTTTTTACGCATATAATTTCAGAATGTTCAAAGTCCCCAAGCTCCCAGTAATGTACATGCAAACAGTCAGGAGGCCGGTACTTTGATCTCATTCCCGTGTTGATTTGCTCACGGAGTTGTGACTTGGCTGCCATCGAACCGCTTAATTAGATGGGACACGCAGAGCTGAAAGATGGGGAGGTTTTATTATGCAACGCTTGACTTAGCTGCAGTTGCCAGTAGTAAGCCTGGAAGGTAGCTTGAATTTAATTACTAGGGCGTATTTTAGGCCTCCCACCCCCCTAAAGAGGGTATGAAATGGGTATGCCGGGGTTCTAGAACCGGATGGTGGCTCGTGGATGTGTGCGCCATCTCTGCAGAAGCTGGCAAATTTGTGCTTTAGCCATCTCGACACCAGATGGCTTAGGATTCCTACTATGTTCGCGAAATGTGCGTGCTGTAAATGAGTGGGTTTCACGCAACAGAAATGATTAGTTGGAGTAGGTCAGGAGAAAGTCAGAAATAATTCGGAGTACAACACGAGATGATGTATTTTCACTACTTTCAATTACATTTAGTGCCAGTGTTTCTTCTCTTCTTTGACTTTGACAGGGATGTATACCGGTACTTTCTTGATGACAGGGACCTCCTTGGTGATATACACTTTGTGGTAGACTGGGACCTTCTTGATGATTGTTTCTTTTCTGACTAGAGGGATTGGCTTCAGAATTGGGATTGGAAAAGGGAATGGTTTTGGTACAGCAACATGTTTCACTACTGGCACGTGCTTGATGACCGGTATGTGCTTGTAGACTGGAACCTTCACTTCGTATGGGACATACTGGATTTCTTTTTTCTGTAAATTAATAATAATCAATTTCAAAAATTGTAAATCGGGCACAAAAAAATCAATTGAATAGCCAAGAAAAACCGAGATGTGACTGACTAGCGCGCTGAACCTTTATTTAACTAGGCCCATTAATATTATGACAGAGAGACAGAAACAGAATCTTGGACGTACTGTACTGCATTGCAATATATTCATATCAACGATATCAATGATTACTTCACCTTATATTCTGCGAAAGTTGTGTATACAAAAGGATCCACGGAGAGAAAATATTAAGACGTTAATCATTACATACGAATTATCACATAACATGAAAAAATCTTTTGCAGTAATCTACTTATTTCTAAGTTAAGTTCTAAGTTAATATTTTGAATTAAAATGGTCAAATATAACTTGGTTTTAAAATTACTCTGGTTTCTCGAACTATAACAATGAATTTTTAAGGGTATGTTGAAACCAAGCAAGTTTTGTGGAGGCATTTATCCTATACAAAAGCCCCATTTTATAGATGCAAATAAGTACATGATTATTATAAGTTACTACGTAAAACCAATACTCACGCCCTCCGATACTTCAAGCTCTTCATATTCTCCAGCGTAAACACTGCAGATTATAGATGCGGCGAGGCACAGGAACACTGTCAGCCACTGTGTACGAGCACCGGCATTACACAGAAAATACGCAAATTGAAAAAAAAATAATATGCCTTTACCAGACACCGTCAATGTGTGCTTACCATATTATCCATGATGTCGACTACAACTTTTAGGAAATGTAAATTCTTATTTATACGCCCCCACCGGAAATTATTCCGCTCCGGAGAATCAAGAAATGCACTTCCGCCTCTTCAACCCAAACTTTACTTCCCCTTTTGCGAATGAAACCCCACTTATCTAGTATGCTCGAGCACATTATGTCGAGTGCCTTGCACTCTAGGAAAATTGGGGAGAAAGTGATTGCATGCAAGTACCACAAGCATGTGCGTGGAACGTGTAGATTTTTGGCAGATTTGTCAGGTTTTGCAACTAGGTTACCAGGTGGCTAGGATGCTTCCCGAAACTAGTTCAGGACGCCACCACTAGATGGACACCCAGTTGAGAAGCATGCCTACGGTCCATACCCGGATTTCTACCCCGGAAACCTCACCATCCTTCTTAAACCCGATACCAATCTAGGACACAGTAGGATCCGCCTATTCAATTCAAAGCTTGGACAGTTGGGCAGCTGAGGCCTTCCTCAGGTGTACGAATGGCTTCTTTTCGGCTCATCCCTTCCACCTTACGATCCTCCATTTATGCGACAAGCCACCGGAGTTGCGACAGAGAGACATCTACGGATTCCCTTGGTATTGATAAATATTTGATCAGCTAGTGCCATGGTAGAGAGGAAATTCCCGCGACAGTTGCAAGGGAATCACCGCGCCCATTAATGCTTACTCGGATTCCTTTACTCCGATGGATGCGACCTACCGGCTCGGATAATTGCCTCGCCAGGTTGTAGATGTAAACTATGTGATGCTCGGGAGACGAGTTGGCTGCTCCTTTCCCACTTGAGACTTGCCAAGAAACTTAGGGCAAATTGCCCGAGGGAGACACACAGTTTAGTTTATGGTTTGGACGAACTTGCGAATTGCCCTTTAACGTGTCCTAGATATTGCGATTAAATAAGTATTAGAAAGAGGAACTTATTATTGCATTATGAATAAGACATTGCCAGTTGATATTGAAGGTGACTTCATTGGATATCACTATATTACGACAATTATAAGTAAAGTAAACAATTATGTGCATTTTGTAATTATTCATGTTCAATAACTAATAGTTAGTGCAATAAATATATGATCAATAGTTCTCTAACTTTAATTTTATGAAGGGTTGCTACATGTGGATATTAAAATTGAAAGTTATAAAATCTTGCTTCAAACTTAAACTCCCTTATTAATGCACTTTGTTGGTAGTATTTAGCAGGGACTAATTAAGCAAGTTACAGCTGCAACTCGAGTCTCGCCAATTTGAAATTCTAATCAGGTTTCCCCCTGACGGTCCATTGAGTTTTTAAAAAACGTAGAGGTCTGAATTTACGTTGAGAGGATTGGCACGCTCCGTTGGCCGAACGGGCAGTGTCCACGTGTCAGCCATAACCATGTTCCGTTCCATCTGCAGTTAGGGAAACATGTTTGCGGGTCCAGAGAACCTCTCTGGGATGAACGGTCCACTCGCCAATTCATGCAGTGAGGGATAGAAAAGCGATGGTGAGAGAGACCAACGACGGTCAGGGGAGGATTATTGATTCGGCACCTAAATGAAGTCGCTGACCCCTCTTTTATACAAAACCAAGACCTTTACAATTTTCACTTGCCGACTTGCTTTTATACATACAGTATATCCAGAATTCAAAGCTGGACACTGTCGATTCAGCACAAGAATTTTTGAAGTTTCAAATGAGTAGAAGCTTTTTGGTTCGGTTCCAGGTCCCAAAGTGTCTCCATTAGGTATCAAAATAGAGGATGTCCGGGAAGGTCTAGGGAGGCTTTGTAAATGATTCAGATGGTCCTCGTGACACCAACCCTCCTTGGAACGTTTTGCTTCCGTAAGTTTCACTCTGGGAGAATTTCTGCAGACAACTTGGGGGAAACTTCATGAGAATAGTGACGTCTAGAAATTGCTGAGGTTCTTGTGCAAGTTTGCTGCAGTCTATTTTGAATCTCGGCAGACTGCGACTGTTCTTCCAATTGGGGATTCCTTTGGATTCTTCCTTTTGAAAAGCTGCAGTGGAACTTTGAAGCGAAAACAAAGGCTCTGTAGATGTGCACATAAGAAGAAACCTGGGCGATATTAATTTCGAATAAGTTTGTTATTCTGGGTGGGGTAGATTCGGGCTGCTGGAATCAAATGTTGGTAGTTTTTTTTCCAGAAGTTAGATTAACTCGGGCCAAAATAAGTTTTTGGGTGGTTTATTGCCAGTGTGCCGGTTTAGGCAAGCTTCCAAATTGCAGCTTTTCTTAAGCGTTTTTATCATCTTTAGTTTGACATGCCTTCATCGAAAATGTTGTAAGAAAGCACGGAAAGTGAAGACAAGTACTAATTACCTTTTTCCTTAAGAAAAACCACTCTTTCTACTTCTTTAGACAAAACACTTTACTTAAGGTTTTCTTCTACAACCCAACCTCTTCAAACTCTAAGCCGCTACTTTAGAATCCTCCACAAACGAATGCACTAAGACTGGTCCTGGTATCCGTTTGATGTTTTTTTTAAAGCTTCTTTCCAGGCAGAACATCCGATTTACTCCCATAATAGCATTGTGCACGACCCCCTCTGTGTGTTTCGAGCTGTATTGACTTGCTACCAGAAAAACATGTCCCCGCCAACAATTTGACAGTCTGGTTTGGTTTTCCACCCCCAACACAATGTACAGCCTCAGTGCAAAACGAGTGGGAATGGGCTAGAACTTCACACGTACCGTGCACATATTGATTTTCATGCAAAATGCTGACATTACCTCTTCCTACCGGATGTGGGTGAAATTGGAATTTTACGTTGATAACATATTGAAATATGCCAACGGCAAAGTGGGGGTGCAGGGTAAATTTTGAGGGGTGGAAAGAACCCACATTGGTTAATTTTCACGCTTCGATCCGAATGCTCATTATGCATAAAATGAATGGTAGAACGATTTTTTTTTCGTTTTTTTGTTGAAAAACTGGGCTAGTTATTTGAGTGGTTGGGAACTTGGTGCAATTTGCATAAATAGTGCGGTCAAGTCTCTTCAGGCCAAAATGGCTGGCCAATCGGTAAATCCCGAACAGTGGCCTGGTGTCCATTACTGTAGGCCACCCCAATCATTTTGGGATCAGAGAAAACGCTGAGATTGGACCAGATGAACAAACATAAAAACACCAGCCAACGTTCGGAGCCAATTAGGAAGAAATCATATGCATGTTTAGCCACTGGCGGTTAATTAGGGCCAAACCCGTTGGAAACTGTGAATGTGAAAGTAATTACAGAGCTAGTAATTTTTCGCTCACGTTTTTAAGCTAAACTGTTCCTCTTTTTTTTTGTAGGTTTGCAAAAGTTGTGTCACGACAGCTGTCGTGCTCCGATTACGTCACGCTTACTAGAGCAGAAACCCACCTTAAGAGCCGGTCTCTAGATTAATCTTCATAATGCAGAAAAGTTTGTTCGCGACATTGTTTCCTCCCTAGAGTCCTCTTCTTCAATCCATGCTGACAACCAACCCCTGTTGTTTACCCTAAAACTGGTACACACCTCGGATAAAACCGGAATGGAGCCTGGAGATAAGTTCTGGAGGCAGTTTGACACCCATTTTTCCAACACGTTGCCAAGCCCCATTAATTACACCCATAGCTTTTAGGAGCTACCCATTAGCTTTGATGTCATGTAGGTAATCCTAGTTATGTCTGGACGTTCTCTGATAGAATTTTTTTTTATGTACCATCCTGCGTATTGGGATCCGGGTAACCTAGTGTTGGGGAGGAAGCTTAGTTCGGGGCCCGGAATCCGGTAGCATCAGCTCCAGGCCCCCCTCCTCCGGTTCTAGTCTCTCCCGCCATTTCCATTGCATTTGTCTGGCAGTGCGAGCCAGGCGAGCTACGTGGGTTTATTTCCTGGGGGTTTGACACAGTCTCGGGTATTTATACGTTGGGTTTTTGTATAATGTGGTGAGAGAAGGTGGCCATACGGGAGGTAAGTTGGCTGATTTTGTGATTTAGTGGGATGTTGTGGAAAGTGTGGGCGAGTTGTGTTTGTTTGAGTAATCTGATTAGGGTGTGAGAGAGGGTGAGGTTTTTGTAGATTTGACATGGAATGGGCGCGTGAGTGACAAATTCAGCAATTAGTTTGTGCAAGTTCAAAACCGCCGGTTTTTGAGATGGATAGGCAAAATTTCAGGGTACAGAATATGTAAATCCATCCTGTGAGTGCAGATCGGTATTAGATATGTATGGGCAAGAGCTCTTGGTATGGGTAATTCATCTGGTAATTCTGCAATTTATCATTCTAAAATATATTGTGATTAAGAATGAAAATTAGTAATATCAAAATTGTTATTCCTCACATATTATTCTTGATTGCATTCTCCACTATATGATTTAATGTAATCAACGTGTCCTACGAAAATGGCCAACTCTTTTCGTTCAAATTATTTTTTGATCGAGAGATTAAAATTTTTGTGTAATATACGGTACCAATTTCTGCATGTAGGCCTATACTATTTAAACGAAACACTCCAAGTGTGTGGAGCACGTATGATTGACTTTATATCAGTGATCTGACAGTAATCTGGAGTTAGTGTCTCGATCAACATATTGACAATAAGTTGGACTCTTCAATGTGCTCTGACGCAAACCGTCCAGGATATACTGTATGTCATATAAATAGCTGGTTATCTAGGTCATTTTGCTGCAGAGATGAAGTGACAACTGTAATTAGGTTATACCTTATTCCGAGGAGTTCCGAGCCGAGTTTACACTTTTGAAGTTGGTGGGGCGAATACAGTATTATTAAAATACGTTATCTCAATTGCAAACTGAATTATTGTCAGTAGTGATTAGTCTCCCAGATGCTTGCCTTCAATAATTAATTACAAACACTGAGAGTAACACAGGTATTAAAATATTTGTTTTAAGCTGACGGCTAGTAAAACTTTACATGTACATCTTTAGCCACAAAATGGATCAATCACTACCCTTGCGTACACGCAGTAAATGATTTTTCATGTGCAATTCCTATTTATTATGATTATATTATTTTAAACATTCAAATCTACATATGTTCTCTTCGCATTCAATAATATCCTTCACTTCCTGTTAATGTTGAGTGAGTTATAATTATTATAAATAAATAGCGTGGTGCCAATTACAGAACATGAGATATAAAATCTATTTCATTTTGTGTCTCAACTACTTATCTTGTGTAGTAATTGCAATTTTCTTAAAGTATTGATCTTGACGTCTAGCCTGCTGAGTCCATCCACGAAGCCAGAATGTGTCGTGAATATCACAACCTCATGATGCAACATTGAGGGAGCTTTATTCCATTTCCTTGAGAAAGATGGACTCGCTGTGCTGCCTAGGCTCAGTCAGACATCTCCCTATCGACCGCGCGGTAATTCCTTATGAATAATTAATATCCTACTAAACTTGTCTGTAACTACAGGCATTATTTTCCGACTCAGGAAGAGGATCCAAACACTCAAAAAACTGTGCCTATAAGGCATAAAAGTAATTTATAACCCTACTTGCCAGCAATTTTCCAACGAAGTTCGCAGAGGATGAAAAGTTATTCCTTTTTGCATACTGTACGACCTTGCAAAAATTGGGCCAGGTAGCCCCATATTAAATATTTAATTCACTTAATTACAAACCCTGCTGGGAAAACGGGTGAAGTGACGGGAACACACAAGGCACAATTCAATGAACCTTCTGGAAAGAGTGGGCTAAATTAATTATGAAGAGTGGGTTATTAAAGAGCGAAGGTGTCAGGTAGAAATGGGTGTTACCATGAGTGATAAAAAGCAACAAGTAGTTTTCATCTTCATCAGGCGAGTGAATGTCACACGTTGTCATGTCAATGCTCTGAGTCATCTTTTTATAGTACAGGTTAATGTTAGATCTAGCCTGAAGCGTATCCATCGTTATGTATGTATTTATTTTGAGAGCGAAACAAAATCGATTTTGATTTTCCAGCACGATCGCCTAAGGGTGAGGAAATTGCATGAGAATTTGCGACTTGCTAGATCGACTTCGAAGGCGACACCTAAATTGAAGACGCGAAAAAAATCTGGGTTTTATGCAGGGTTTGTACGAAAAATGCGAGTTCAAATTTTATGATAGGTCATATTTGATTTCAGCCATTGAAGTCTATTTTAGTATTGAACCCGATGGCTAGAGAGGGATTATCTACCATGCATGATATGGTGGGTCCAAATTGCATAATACAATTTAATATAGATAACTTTAAATTGTCCGGGTAGGATTACAGGATTAATAGCCTGCATTATTATGACGGTAATTGAACCCAACTTTGCCTGAGGATAGAACCTGTCAGTCCGTTATTCTCTTACTCAAAATTATAAACACCCCGGAAAACCATTAATGCGGTGCTGATTTACAGGTGGTAGCAGAAGTTCCGCCATCAATCACGCACGTAGCTTGCATAAAATTACTGCTTGCTGCGCTAAACATTCACGTTTTGTTCCTAACTCACGCTCTAGCTTGCGAACACGATCAATACTGCACACTATTGTTGGCGCATAAATCATCTTTACACACAGAAAGCTGGCCAACAATGAGCGTTTAGTTGAATGTCGATAACCAGGGAATCAGGCCTTTAAAATGTCCACGATGCTTGGTCACAACTGAAAATTCACTACGTCCATTGTCCTCTTTTGTACAGCTCATGGTCGCATAACATAACTGGCCCATGTTAATTTGGGGGACCCTACTGCCTGCTGCCTTCAGAATGAATGGATATGAGGTCGGTCCGGNGGGGGGGGGGGGGGGGAATTTGACGTATTTAGTGTATAGTGCGCCAGTGTTCTCTGCTGTAGGATATCCCATGGGAAGGACAGAGGAGGCAAGTGGAAATTAGACGGAGCCAAATCACCTAGGAGACGGGAGAGGAGAAGGAATGTTCTTTCGTTGACGTAGGAAGCTTTCCCATAGTCTGCAATCTTCCTCTGGCCGATTTGCCATGAATAGACATGGAAGCTTGGGAATGTTGTTAGCTACAGTCCAAAGTGACAACTTGATTTGAAAGCCCAATTTGTGCTGCTATGTTGTTGCTTGATTTTTTTGTTAAGACAAATATTTAAATTAACTTCTGGTATGCTATACGGTATTCAACGTTTTTCTGTCAAGTTTGACCGTACTTTGGAGACTGCCCTCATGGGTCAGGCCTATTTGTAACAGAACCTGACCCGCATTTCTACCACTCACAAGCCAAGCACACACTCCCCAAAATAGGATCTAAAATATTCCTTCTGGAAAGGCAGTAAATAATCTCCTGCTGGGGGTTTTGTTTTGTCTTCCGCAGCGGTGGTAACATTCCGCTGGAACGGAAACGGAAGAAAAAAAATAGGAAGCTGAGTTTCCAAGTTGAGGAGATTGAATTTGCGGATGCAGAGTTCGTTCCATTCGTTCCGTTCCGCTGAGACAGATCGGAGGGGCAAGGAGAGGAATCCTGAACTAGAGATTATCTTTCCAAACTCACCGCCATTGAAACGGGCAAAGTTTGCACGAAGGTCTAAAGAAATATAGGCGTAACAAAGCTAGCTTCATCGACAACCGGTCAATTCTGTAGCCTTCATCTGTTATCCGGCCAGTTCTTTATTCCTCTCAGTTCCAGTTCTTTAGGATAAAAACTTGGCCGATTCTCTAGATTTCAAAGCTCCTGCTGAGATCAGAAAGCCAGATTTGCACTGGTTTCGGATATATCTTGGTAGGTGGAAAATCCGAAGCGATTCAATCTTGCGATGCATGTATTCAGGTGTAATGGACCGTGTCATCCGCATGAACATCATCTTTTGAATCCAAAAAACCGCAGTGCAGACCTGATTTTTTTTAGATTGGAAGTCAATAGCTGCTAACAACATTTCTTGCATTATCATTGTGCACAAAGAGTGGTGAGCTCAAATGATCCGTAGAGTTATGTGAGGGTGCAGTAGTTTCTCTGGTTACACCGCACAAAGGCCAGTGGTATATTCCTATCCACGCTGCATTGAAAATCGATTAGAGTAGCATTTTTTGGGCCCGTAACGATCGAATCCGACGTTTTCCACAAAGGACCTTGTCAATTGCTATTTCTAGCTTGTCTCAGGAACATTTTTGGGGTGTCGCAGTCTCTCATTGTCTCAGACATTGTCTTTGAGTCTGACAAAAGAGACGCCATTTTGAAAGGAAAATCAGGCTTGATTCTTTTCCTTTTTTCTCACGTAAAACAAGAGCTTAAGTTTTGCGGTGGAATTTTCGAAGGGAAGCAAAGTTTGCTGTGTAAAGAAAAGTAACTCGTGCTGTTCCGCCAGAAATGTATCTCGCAGCTGCTTCTCCTGCCAAAAACTTTTCTTCCCCTCCTTCAGTTTTCCATTTATAGTTTCCCTTCTGTCGTGATATTGGAGTGCTGAAATCTGTTCCTTTCCAGGACTCAGAAATAGACATCTTCCCAACTTGTCCATTTTTGGAAAAAAACAAATGCCAAGTTTGACTATGCTGGAAATTCCAACAAGCTAAAATTTTCAATTATTTTCATATATCATTCATGCAACTAGAAAGTTGGGGGGGGGGGGGGTAGCAAAACACACACATAGGTGCGGTTGTGTGCAAGGAAGTTCAAAGGCCTACTCGATTCAGGCTTGATTAAATAGTTCCCATCGGCAACGTAGCTATGGAAACCTGGAAAATCATTTTCCACGCGGTATCGACTCAGTCTTTTTTTTTTTGCATTCCAATTATATTTGCATATAAATAGGCATCTGTGTGCGTCACCGGTGCATGTAAACGACGCCTGAGTAATAGTAGGAGGAAATTAAGATGCGGTACTTTTTTTTCCAGAAATGCTATTTATCAGCAAGGAGAAAATTTTATTACGAAGTGTGTTGGGAGGGAAAGCTGAGAAAGATCGTAATAAATCAAATATCAGTACGAAGATTGGATTCCACAGAAGTTCCCCATTCGCATTGACGAAACGAGCCAACCCGCATCTAGGACCGTCGATTTTCTTTGAGTTTATTACCTCATATCCGATACATGGGGCGGGCCAAGATTTTGCACAACGGAACCTTCGGGTTTGATTCAAGATGCTATAAAAACCAGATATCCAAAGTTCGAGTGTGGGACAAAACGGATGCAAATAATACGACACTGCTTTCGTATCGATTCATGCGATGACTTTTTAGACTGAGCGAACCCCTAGGCGAAACCCTATGTTTAATATCCATCTGCCATTTATGGTTACACGTCAGTGACATTTTGCCGGGTGTCTTGACAGGTTCGCTTAATGTATATTTCACATTATTTTGCTACGAATGTTACAGACTGTTTCCGGAATTCTGCTTACAGAGAGAATCAATCTCTTTCGGGGGCGAAAGGTGTATTTTTGGGATGGATTGCATCATTTATAGGGTTGGCTGCAGCCAAGAGCCACGAAACCCGTTGGGAATTACAGCTCGCTTTTCCACCAAGTTTGTAATTATTTCTCTCTTAGAGTGTACTTCAGCTAAATTAATTCCTTTTTATACTCCGTCAACGTTTTGGGTACAGCCGAATCGATCTTCTTAAAATTGATTTTTAAATAAACAGCAATTCCATATGTTTTCATCCGACTTTTCTTAGAATTAAATCGATCCAAGATTCAGGTATTGGGTTGGATTATGCAAATTTTAAGCCGGACTATTTCGTGTGGTGCGGCCCTTTGCTAATTCAATCTTCGTACTACGAATCAAGAGGATGATTCTGGTTAAGGCTTCCATGGAATATACGACCATGGTAGAGTGCACTTCGCTTATTCCCCGACCCCTTTTTTTCTCCCCGGTCTCACATTTTTGCAATAAAAGTCTAGAGCATTATTCTCGGTTAGATAATGATAGGGCATGGTCGGGCGGTCAAAAGAATATTGGATTAACCATGCTTAGGTGGCCCTTTGGTTGCCACCACTGATGATTCAACCTAAAGGGGAGCTTAATTTGCCTAGTGCCCTCTCAGGTGTTATGTATGAGTACAGTAAATCTTACACTCTTGAGTTAGATGTTTACTAAATTTGCTCCAACCACTCTTTCTCTACTCTTACCATGAGAGTTTGCTGATCCGGGCGGAAAATAAGCAGGACTTTGTCTACTCGGCAAGAAGTATTGGAAATGGGCTTATGGCTTGGAGGAGGAAGAAAGGAGGTTTTGAAAAGCCGGAGGATATTTTGTCTGGCGGAGATTTTCGAGGGTGGCATAATGAGGCGAACGTCTCCGGGGCGACGGGTAGGTAATGAGAATTGTGGATCTGATTTGGACAACTTGGATAATTTGTTTTCTTTAATTACGGAGCTTGGTGAACATTGGCTCATAATATTATGATCTGTCTGTATATTAAAATTTAATATACAGACAGATCATAATATTATGAGCCATTTTTCTGTACATTTAATGTACAGTCATGTCACTGTGTACTGAAACATCCCCTTTTGTTTATGTTTCAGTACATAATTTTTATTACAAAGTGCACTATGGCCGGACTAGTGACAAATCTCGGACGCATGAAGCTGTAGGAAATAACCCGGGAGGCCTATATATATCAGCTGGAGTCGGGTGTCATTAGCATTTCCCTGCTTTTAATCCATGCAGGACTAATGGGGCAAAACGAACATCTTTCCCCGGCAGGCACAGCCCCCAGGCGGGGCAGGCAGGGAGTGGGGACCAGGATGGGAGTTAGTGGTGAGGGTAGGGGGATCCATTCTCGTTTTGTTCCCTAGTATGCAAATGAGTAGAGGGGGAAGAATGCTTTTTGGGGCCAAGGCAGCACAGAAATCGCCGTCAATTACAGAAGCTACGGACAAAATAGAGCCCACAAAGAATTCTATGAATTACAAGCCTTTGTATGAATTTGGCATTATTTATTTATTATTATAACAACATAGGTAGCCAGTTCAGCAAGTATTGATCAGTCTCGCCATCCATTGACTTGGTGCCAAGCTTTTGAGAGAATTGCCGCTCCCAACAGCAGCAATCTACTTTAGTACCCTCAAAACTGTTTGCATGTGTTATTTTCCCTCCAGCCCATGTTAATACGCATGCCACATATTCATTCTAGCCCAGAATAAATCTGGGCATCAAACGTCGAGGCCAATGTTTCCAGAGTTTCGGACAGACTACATCACCTCATTTTCTCGTGTACGACAGCTCACCCTGTAATGGGATAATTCATCAAAACGTCAACAGTGCCTCTCGCTTTTTTTTCTGTGTGCCTACTCTCCCGAAAGTAACGCTTCCATAGTCCCAGCATCAGGTGTATTCCAGTGGAAATAGGGTCACGTTTTTACTTCCATGCGACTCCCGAATCTTGTATAGGACGACAAAAATCATCGCTGGCAGCGGGTCAGCCTACACCTCTTGAAATATTCAGTGGTTTTTGCGATTTTAAATTCGGGTCTGGCTCTAGGAATTCTATAGGACTGGTCTGCTGCGGCAAAAGGAGTGTCTAGGACAGCCATTGAAATTGCTGTCGTATGCTAATTCACATATTATTGCAAGGAGTGATCTAACTGTAATAATCTGATATTTTAAAATTCTTTCCGATTAAACGAGTAATTGACCCGGTAGTGGATATTCCGTATGCGTGGAAATATATGGAAAGGCCTCAGGGTCTCCCATGTTGATGAAGAAGGGGTGGAAATGGCGTGTTGGATAGTTAAAAAATTCATCGACGTCTGTGGGGAGCCGTGAGGCTTAGCGCTTAGAGTTTCCATTGGGGGGAGGGGGGGGGGGGTAACTCTAACTGGTTCTAATGAAAGAGTAATCAGTCCTAGCTTTTACTTCGGTTCGGTTTATATGGAAGTGGGATGCTTGTACCTGACTGGCCAAAGAAGGTGAGATGGCTTCAAAGGCATGATTTAAAATTAGGATTGGAGTATTTGAGAAAGAGGCAATTTTCTAAGCAAACCCACTGGATTGCAGTGAGTGGCTGGAATTCTAATTTTGAGAGCCTACCTTGAATATTTCTTCGTGAAGGAATTCTTTCATCTTCCTGCTGAAGGGGCGTATAATATGCTCTTCATTCATGCGTGCGGTAAAATTGCTTCCAGCAAGTTTCAAGGATACGATTAATCGAGTAAAGGCGCTTTGAATATCATAGGTACTGGGAAAGAAGCAAAGTTATGCTGTGAAAGCTTTTAATAAAATATTCATATATTTGAATACATGGTGAACCCAATGTTGGAATTAACAGTTTTTTTACTACACTGTATTATAGGAATGAAAATAAATGTGGAATTAGAGGTATTATCGCAGTTTTTACCCAGTCTCACTGATTAATGGCCATGAAGTGGGGTCAAGCAAGAGCACAAAAGTAAGTTGAAATCGGTATTTGAGCTTCATTTTTTCCCCACCACCGATGGTACCATAGAGCTGTCCGTATTGAGGGTGACAGCCCAGATAGTAATCAATTTTGGAAGCTGTTTTTGTAGCCTAGCCCGAGTGTCCCCTGCACTTTATACCCCAGAAAAAATTAAGCCATCCACAGTCCCGACAGTCCCTAGAGAAAGCTTAAAACTTCCGTGTTTTTTTGGTAGGTCCGCCTGAAAATAATTGAGTTTATGTACATTATCAGCAGTACCTGGAATAAAACGTCATGCTCCAAGTTGAGTCACATTCCTCATTCCATGGCGCAAGGTAATCAAATTTGAACTTCATGCATGAATTCCAGCTGGGGCTATGAATAATGGAGGTGTAAATGCAACATCACCCGCTCCCGTCCGATGCACTCTCTAAGCCAGAATCCGCAACCTTTGTGGACTAGCAATGATGAAAAAGAATCCTCTTCAAGCTTTCCCAGACACAGCATACCTTTCACTTTGTAGGTCGCTTCAACACTTCAGAATTATATTCATTTTCCTAATTTTCTGTCTCGTCGGAATTTCCAGGGAGTATCCAGAAGGTGGGAGGAAACGAAGCTTGCCATTGAGGGTTAATTAACCTGAGCGGAATTTCATCGCAACGGTATCTCTTTGTAGGTGGCAGATGTGAAGCTTCCCACCTGTATTCCTGCTTTTGCATGAAGAAGTTGGGAACGTATTAATTTAGAAAGTTTCATTGCTTTTTTAAGGGAACAATTAGAAGTAATAAAGGTGGATCGGCTTAAGAACGACGTTTATCCTAACCAGATTTAAGGTTCAGCTGCGAGGTTTTACTCATTGAATTATTGCAGCGTAAGGCTTGTTCCTAGATAAATGGCAGTTCTGGGTAATGTGTCTAGTTTATGACCCATAATGGTGTGACAATTAATTTGCCACTTTCATTTCTCATGAATATTATAATTAGTAGCTAATCACACTTTCTGACATTGATCTCACATTTAGAAACGTGATGCACGTCTGTGTGCCATATATGGCTTCTGAAATGATAGGTGCTTGGTAGGGCCAGTAAAGCCTCACAGGTTTAACCACCTCTGGCTAGTTTACGATTTTGCGTGATAGTTTTCCTAGATGTGAAGCGTAATCCGTCCTCATCCGTGGTGTCAGAATGACAGTGCTTTTTTTTAACGCATATGATGGGCCTTTTTGTGCTTTTTTGGTACTTGCTGGCAACTGGCCATTGCAATCTGCATCCAACCACCCCTCGGCCCAAAAATCGGCGGGCTCATCGCTATCCAAGCAACGGAATAGAAAGTCAAAGTAGATCGATGGTTGGTGGGTACTAGTACCAGAAAAGTGATGCCAGTTGGATACACCTAGGGCCCTAAGGTGGTTGACGAGTTAAGCGATTGAAATATTACAAAAAAGAGAGATCAACACGATGTGTTACATGAAAGTGGTAGGGAATGAATGTAACAGAACCAAAAATATTATGAAAATATCAATGTCACTTACGGTCACATATTGCACAATTGTGATTCTACGTACTCAGAATTGTAAAAGGAAAGTGGAATTTATCACAAAAAATCCTTTTAAGCTTAACTTAGTTCGTCGGAATTTATCGCTAGAAATTTTTCCGCATTGGCGCCATTAACAATGATGGGAGAAATGCCTCACTCTGAAGTGCTCTCAACCGATATATATAAAAATGAAAAATTCTGTGGCCTCATTCAACTCACTCACTCAGTGTTCGTCCATAATTTTTTAACGTTTTCAGAGACAGGTACCGGGCACCACCGAAACATGCAACTAGGCAAACTAAGAAATAACTATTTTACTAACATACATTGAGTTCCACTTACATAACAGCTGTTCACACAGGCCTTATTGACCTTCCGTCCCCAATACACTTCCAGCATTACATAACCATGAGTCTTGTCCCGACAATTCAATTTGCACAGCGGTGACTCCACTGTTTCGTTTGGCTGTCTAATAACTTGGGGACACGGGTATAAGGCGGACAATAAACAAGGTACAAAACGTCGCAAGTGGAACAGGCTTGGTGGCAAGATTGTTGTGGGGTATGGGGTGGGGGGATGTAGATAATGTTATTCTAGCATGGTATGAGAGGGTCAACGAGATCCACACGCCATGGGAAAGCTCGGGAGCTCCAGGTTGCCTAGGAAACGCGTAGAAGGTATGCGCGGTCCCCGGATCATATCCAACCAAAATCCCCCCTCTCTAACCCTCCCCCTCCCCCCAACACTCCATTTTCCATGTCCGTGTTTCTCCTTATCCTCCAAACCCAAGAAAACCAGCGATCGTTATGGTCCGGAAAGAAAGCTTGTTATAGAAGCCGCCATTTTTCCTGGAAGCCTAATCCACTCGAGTGAAAAGTTGGAGATAACCCACGTCTATCGAGATTTCGCGGGTTTGATTATTACCGCTGATCGTATAGGGTACGACGCTTCTACGATTGGAAACTGCAACAGCGTAGAAACCTGAATGGAAATGTATATGGGTTTGGCGATAAAGGAATCTGCCCTGTGGGGGTTTCGTGGGATCAGGACTTATATGGAGGACTTTTACAGGCTGATAAAGGGTAACCGGGGTAGTCAGATGTTGAAAATAGGTCTGCCCTAATGCCTCTCCCCGGAGTGGAAATGCTGGCCATCCAGTCTTTTACAACGACAGGTCCATTAGCGATGTTGCAAGGTTTGGATACCAATGCAACTGTTGCCTTTATCTTAAAATCTAACACTCCACAAATTAGCTCTTGGAGTACAAATATCATTGTGTTTAAATTGGCATTAAATAAATAAAATTATATCTCAACGTTGTATGGTCTCCACGTAGAGTATTTTACTATTAATATTTGTCAAATTTATATTAATTAATACACATTTTTAAAATTTTCATTGTATGAATATCAGCTTTGACCAGTTCATAAAATATTATTTACTCCTCTTGTATTATGAGAATTGTAAAATAAGAGTTGTGGCCATTGTTGTGTAATATTGCTTGGACCCTCATCTGAGTTCAGATAATACCCAGAGCGTTTCCAGAAGCTGCTTCTTCATGGATCGATCCGCACAGAATCTCACATCCCCAACTCGGGTTGCACTGATAAAAGCCCGTGGTGCCCAGTGCGCCACAAGTGGAAACGCTCCAGTTCCCGGAACGCGGTTTGTTCTCCCCAACGCGGGAAATATAGATTTTTACACAAGATCGAACCCAGGCACCACAAGAAAGGCCCCAAACTTTTAATTCAGACCACCCACCAACGTCATTCACTTCTACTCCAATTGGTCGCCTTGTCTTCCATGGTCAATTGAACTTCACGATTAGAAGAAGCGGACAAGTTTGTACTAGGTAAAAGTGGGTGGAAATTGGTAAAATCTCGCCAGTCCAGTAGACGATTGCTCAATTGGCCCTCCCAAAACTTGAAGCTAGTAGAAAAGCGGGGGCGGGGTAAATTGCTCTCATTTCGACGGGTCTTGTAATTGGAAGGCCCACTCCTGGGACTTTGAACTCCCCACCACCCCTCTCCTCCTCATCAATGTCGATTGTTTGGTTCCTCAAGAGATGCCATTTGGACCTCACTTCTAGCCTAAATCCCCCAGAGGTGCGGAAAGGAGAGAATTGATCCTATAGGCTTGGAATGTATTTTCCTTGCTCTCAGGTACTCTAAGACTGCTGATTCTATGGAGAACCTCCGCAAGATCTGCTGCATTGTATGGACGTTAATCCTGCAGCTGTCACGTACAGACAGGTTAAGTACAGCAGGATTTGCGGAATGTCTAAGAGCGAATCGGCCAATGAGAATGAAATGCAGGAGGAATTTCATTTGATTGTAGATAAGTTAGTTTCAGTTTAACTAACAATTTAAATACAGCTTTTCACTTTATGCTGTCATATTTACTTTTTATTCATAAAACCAGTACAGGGTCTTTCATGTCTATTTTGTGCACTATTTTGAGTCAGGTTTTTGTGGTGTTTGTAGAACCCTCTCCTGCTTGAGACGGCTTGAGATGAGATTCGCGGTGCTTTTTTATGGTTAGACTAAGCAGAAGTTAGTCAATACAGCTTTGTTTGTGAAAAATGCTTTGTTAAAGTGGATTTAAATGTAAACAGAGAAGATTTTCTGGCATTTTTCTAGCGGAGCTTGAAAGTAACAAAAAAAAAAAATGAAGAAATTTCCGCCTGGGCTGGATGAGAAGGGTGCAGGCGTGTGGGCATTGTTGGGATGTCAAAGGGTAGAGGAAAAGGATAAATTATGCCGGATGGAGAGAGGAGTCAGTGGCCCAGATCGAATTTTGTTACGACGGATCCTCCGATGCAACCTCCGCGAAAACCGTATTCGTTCTTCAAGCGACGCTTTCGAGTCTGAATGTTAAGCGAAAAGATATTTTCAAGCCTGGCTACGCTCTTTGTGTACCCTATCCTTTACGATGTGAGCGAAACAAAATGGCCTCATTGTAAGTATCCTGGATATTGTGTCGAATGCCTGTTCTTTCTGTGTGTCACACTGTTGAATGGTACTCGCATGAAGATTTCACATGTAAATTTAATTTGCTTGATTTTGCTGCAAATTGGGTCAAGCAAAGAGATTTGAAAAACCTTGACAAAATTACTCACTTGTAAATAAAGGTTGTCAGTTGCCCATTAATTAATATTGTCAACTAAATCTAGTATCATATTTCTCAAAAGCGTTTTGAACAAAATGATACCGTCGTATACGCCAACATTTATAATTGAGTGAATAGTTATCGGGGCAGTAAATTTGCATTTCACGCATAAGCTGTTGGAGTCATTAATTTCTAATGCACTTCCCTGGCACAAATTATAATTAATACCTGTTGACAATAACAATTTAATGGTGTCACATAAACACTGACGTCATAAAGGTACCTGATCAATAACAACGCATTTGAGTATAACTCTCTCCCGTACATCATAGTTGAAATATCACTGAACACATCAGCACACGTTGCTGTTTGTATTAGAGATGAATGCGACATTTTTCATTCGGCGTGACAACCTGGAAAACGAGCCGCGCTCAGCAAGTCAGATTTATTGAGCAGGTATATATGGAACATTTGCCGGAAGGCGTCAGCTAGAGAAGGCCTTTATATTTAGACCCACTACCTACTCTTGCATAATTTGACTCAATTGAGAGTCTAAAGTTAGAAGGCCCTGAGGAGAATGACGGGGAGAAAACAACAGTCGAGTTTGAAGCACGTGCACAAAACAGCAGAGTCGTACTGTAGCCTACCTGAAGTAGTGTTGAGAGATATTGGATTGCTACGACAGACTATACACTAGTTCAGTAAGTAAATATCACGAGAGCCCAGTTCCTCCTCATATTTTGAGCTATTATGTGTTGTTTTTTTAGTTTGTAGTTTATTTTACAAATTTGCTTTGCCCAGTCACACTATTAAATTCTGAGCTCTATTAGAGATTAATTTCAATTTTTGGACCTAATCCCAAAAATAATGATCCAATATGAACTACAGCAAATGATTGTTGTTCTATTGTGATATAAATTTCGTAAGTCTGCTGCGTATAATGCCTGGAGAGCTTTTGAATATGCAATAAATTTTATAATGTTTATTAACTTGAGGGAAAGCCTTGGGGCCAATGCATACTTAGTTGCAACCGAGGTACAGGTATTCTTTGAAGAAGTAAACTAGTCATTAGCTCTAAATAAGATTGGTCCGAGAATTGGTAAATTTGAATTTTGTTCTACAGACCCCAAACAGTACAACAATTACAGGCATCATATTTTTGGGATAAGCTATTGTTTATCCGCACGTTAACAACAAGGCCTCCCGACGGTTGGCAACGTTGCGTCGCAAACAATCGGGTGCCTATTGATACTGCTGCATGGTTACATGGAACTGTGCTTTATTTTTCTTTTCGGGCTTTCGGGGATTCAATTCGGGATTTTGAGGTGATTAAGTGGATGGAACAGCCCTTTGTCTTGGTATTGCTGTATGGCTTTTTGTTACCGCAACAGTACTGTACATTGTTGTGGCCCTGCCAGGCACGGTACGTCGCCCGTGCGTGATATTTTTAGTTTTTGCGGAGCGATAGCGGAGCTGGGCGCTTATTGTGGGTTTCTGTATCCGCAACATTTACTGTCCGTCTTGTGGCGCCGCAGGCCAACGAACATTATTGTGGCTTTGCCAAGCGCGAAGTACACCTTCACACAGTCCGTTAAACCAACGAACTACATGACGCCAAGTTCCGCCCGCCACCACCCGCCGGCTCTCCCCTCCAATCATGCCCACGACTCACTCTGCAGGCATACTGCTGCACACGCTCAGAAAACACGGCTGGTGTGACATCATATCGTTCTTTGGGTTAACGGACTGCAGCGCAACCATCATGGCTTTCATATTACCCACCTCCTTCATTAATACTGTGGTCCTAGTATCACTCGTCTGAACGGTTCGCGTGGCAGGGGTAAAAGACGCCCTTTGTTGTGCTCTCCCGGCAACCGGTTGTTTGCGACGCGTAGCCAACATGTTTGAAGCACCGCGTCGCTATGTGCGGATAAACGATAGACTTTCCTATTTTTGTACCGAATCGAAAGTGTACTTGTTTACATGTTTTTGTGTAAAATTTCAGCCACACACTCTAATTGTGTGTGAACTAGGTTAATCATAATTCACACAAAATTACATGCCACTAACCACTTGGTAATCTGACATAATTACTATTACGCCCTAGAGAAGCAGTGATACCTTCCCACACCGACTATGAGTAAGTAGATTAGCAGCACTGTGACCCCCCCTGGCATGTAAAATCGAGAGTGCCAGGTGGATTTTAGTTTAGAAAAATGAACGGGTCACGATCCATATTCCTCTCCGTCAACCGAGCCGCGGTTTATATGTCGGCTGCTGCAGAATGGCCTCAAAACCATAGACTTTGGCTCCTCTGTCTGTTTGCTCTCGTCTTTATCCCCGACCCGTTTCTCTAGAGAGACTTGGGGAACTTGATGGCACCTTGTTTGAATTGCAAAGAACTTGGCTCCCTGCGACTTAATTCACGGCCATAGTGCACCTACAGGATCGAACTAGCCGCAACCCCAAGTCAAGACTAGGGCTCGATATTGCGGATAGTTGTAACCCTGTAATTGCGTGGCTTTGCACTGCGTAACATTATACGAGGGATATTACGTGTTCCTTTACGATGTGAAGTCCTCTGGAGCTAGACCGAGCCCGAATGGCGTGTAATCCGTCGCGTTTATCCCTATTCCCCAAGCTGGCTCTAGGCTGGACTTTAAAGGTGGCTGTCATTTCACCAGGTATAATTGAGGTTTTGAGAGAAGTTCTGTGGAAGCTGAGATGGATCCTAATCTGGATGGGATTACATGGACGCAGGTGCTGGATTGTGCAATGCGTACCGCCGAACCGATGCTGTAAATATTAATTTGTCATCGATAAATAATCGTTGTGGTATAACTGCTAACATTGCGGCCAAAAATTTTGATTATAATCGTAGCAAAAAAGACCGAACTAGTTAGTACGAATAGAAGCCAAATTGCAACGTTACGGTCAGCTCCTGCATTATTTACAACGGTAGGAAAATTTTATGAATTGGCCATTACATCGAACAATCAGGTAAATGATTTCAGCCAGATTGCCCATTTTGGTCCCTGCATAACGGAACATCCTCATGTCATTTTCAGACCTCAATGCCCTCCGCTAAATCTGCAGTATGCCATTTTGGATCCAATAACAACCAAGGAACATCGTACATTTGTCATTCAAAACCACGTGCCATAAAACTGTCCAGATTTTAATATGATTGATTCTCCTATTACGAAATCAGATATATCGCATCCTGGAACTGGTTTCATCTTAGTATAGAAAGTGGCATTGCAATCCTTCCGTATGCAAAGATAATATTCGCTTTTGAGGCAGCCTAGTGAAGTGGAGGATTATGTACCTTGATGGAAGCTGGATTTTGCCCAATTTTAGCTACCCGTGAACAATAGATCCCGGATGCAGGTGGCTACCTACGGGGAACAATCTAGTATATATGCTAGGACGAACAAGGTTTAGCTATCCCCCCAAAGGAGATGGAGTTAGACACTTGCTTCTATTGTGTCGAAAGACGCAAACGTGAATGGAGTAGATTACGCGGGCTGGTAGACGGAAAAAGACCTTTATCTTTATGGTGAGTTAGATATGAAAGGAGGAGGAAAGCGGAACATGGAGAATGCGGCCTCTTTCATGTGGAATTGTAAGGTTGTGGTTATATGAGCATTTGCATTTAGTCAATGCAGAGCCGTATCCGCGTACAGTGCTCCAAAACTCCGAAAGATAAACATGAAGCAGAGTGCATATTTGCACTCCATTTACAAAATTATGTATGACTTCAGCATGAATATGCAATTAAATTTGGCATATTCTTTTGAAATTTGAATTTGAGCCATCATTTGCTGACTGCAAATCATGAAGAGGGTAGGAGATATTTTTTCACTTGGCTTGTTAGAAGCCTCAGCATCCATTCAGAGAGTCAGATCAATACGGAATATGAGAAGTTAGGGGCACGAGTAGATGACACGACAAATTGCCGACGGCGGCGTGAATTGTGCGCAAGGGAGGCTAAAACCTAATGGAATAATAAATAGGCTCAGGGAATATATTACATTTCGCTTGCTTTTAGTACGTGCTATGGGAGGGATGCAGGTTTTCTGAAGAAGACATGTAATGTCGAAACCACACCTTCTTTTTACAGAAATAATCGCTACCAAAGCGCATTTTTGAAACATTTTTGCTATCGCCTGAAATTGATTTGACCTCGGTAATGAAATGGTGATAAGCGATAAATCACGCAATTGAGGTTAATCCAGGTGTTAATTATCAGGACCGGTGCCAACCATGGATACAAAGTCGCGTATCGTTCTAACTTGATAACCGGTGGCCGCTAATCCAGACATCGATTCATTTTGAGCCGCTGAACCTGTTCAAAACGCCTAGTGAACAATTGTTTCCCATAGTTGATGTGCCCCATAACGCAGCATTACTCATTGGTTTTGGGGGGCCAGACTGCTATTTTAGCTTCCAGAGAGAGGAGGTTCCGGTGGCAAACTGCTACATTTTATTTATTGCTTGGCATTAATTCGGCCGATATCTCATTCCAACGTTGAAGAGTACCCTAGTACCTATGAGCTAATGACTATGCTCTTACTATGTTAGTGGGTCAACGTGTTGGTTATGGGAACCTATTTGGGTGCATTAGTGGGTAAATGCAGGGCTGGAATTAATTTTTGGTTGGGCCGTATATTCCGGTTGCAAGTGACAGATGGTCTTCACGTTGCATGTATGCAGCGCGTAGTCGTTGCATGTGACAGTTATGCGTAATTGTGGGAAATTATGGTGGGTGTTTTGAAACATGCTAATTTGCCATTTATTTTTTGTAGGAATACTCGGTTCTGTTTGATGTTAATTTCACTGCTGGTTAAATACTGTATTATCTAATTTCCGTATTATATGTAGTTGCCAATAATTATTAATTGAATAAAAAAATATGGTTACATTAATTGGAATGAAAGGATTTGTGGTTTTTTGGTATCGTTCTTGCATTATTTTCTGATGAATTGTGGACATTTGCTTTTGGCACTTCCACTAGTCGCGGTTCTTTTTAACAGACTGTATTCTTTGAAAACTTCATGAGATTTGGAATTTTGTGAGGAGAAGTTTAATAAGAAAACTTACACTTCCAGCCAAAGTTCATGCCCAAGGGCAACATTGAACGACCCTGGTTGCGCTCTATTGTCTGTGTACCCCCAACGAACTTACTACCATGCGAGACAACCGTTACCGTTCAAAGCACGCATTAACCACCTTTAAGTAGATGTACCGTTTGTCGGTCGTAGCCTCAGGTCTCGAATGTGGTTGGTTTTGTTGTCATGATTATGTGGCACATTCCCTATTTCACTTTGACGACAAGATCAGTGGAATTCTTCGTCTATCTTCAGCACAAACATTAACTTCACCGACAGACTAATTAATGAAAATGTATTGTAATGATAATGAACGGCTCTAATACTTTCATGCATATTTCACACCATTATGAGTCACCATCCCAAATTTACTCAACCCCTCTGTTTTATTCACATGGGTGAACTTCCTATTGCACCCGAGATACGCCAAAATCCTGTGGTGTGCAATTATGACGTCAGTGTGACTAGAGGAACAGCGCGTGAAAATTTAATCAGCACTTTGATTGTTTCCGAAGGGAGTAATAAATTAATCAGACCAGTCGTTACTACCAAAAGCATTGGGGGGAAGCTGAGAAACAAGGCGCAATTTGCAAGCTCTCCGGGACTTGCATGCCCGGGAATGCACTTAGGGCTTCCAATAGTCTGGCATATACTGAAGAATCTATAAATTCAATGTTATTATTTTTCAATTTGTAAATGGAATTTTTTTGTTCTTACAGTATGGCCTGAAAGTGTCTCAATCACTCCATCCACACAATTACAACACAGGCAAGCAACATAATGGCTGACCTTCCGAATTACGATCGAATCGACCTTCTCCATATAAAATATCGGTCAAGCCACTTTCATGAAACTTTTTCCCTTTATATGCCCCAAACCCTGACGTCATC
>KZ538173.1:0-67826 GCA_000934665.2 Catajapyx aquilonaris | reverse complement strand
AAAAAAAAAACTGCTGAGAACGCCCCCAATTTCTCGAATGCAAAATATATGCTACACCTCGCCTTACACCATCTGGCAGCCTCTATAAATTTTCACAAAAATTGGACTGCCACACCCAGATTAAGTTAATAACCAAGACTGCCAATTCAGATCGACATATCCACCATTTTTCTTAATGGTGGTCATCAAAAGCAACATATGTACCATACCTCTACAACTCTACTTTTCCTGTGGAAGACGTTAAGCAAAGTCCCCCAGACCTCTCTGGAGTCTGGAGGTCTTCCAATATATCGATTGAGCCTGCGGAATAGTGAGGGTTTTGCTCTACAGGCAACGGAGGAAAAGAGGGGGACCTAGTAAGAAGAGGGTTTGGTTGGCGATAGGCCCGAGACTGGATGAGATTTAGGACACTTGGGCGGAGTGGAGGGGGGAGTGTAAATTATTGGCTAATTGTAGGATGCAGGCCGTGGCGAACTTAACTTGCAGTTTCGGGGGAGTTTTGCAGGCTGAAAACCAACCTCCATGTAGGGCCCTAGGGGAGTCCCAGCTGGTGTGGATAACTGTTGAATTTTAGGATAACATGTAGGTTGTGGTATTCAGAGGTCCGCTGCTTTTTTGTGATGTGGTTGAGGATTTTAATCATATCTAGGGTAAAAATGGTTGTTTGCTTTTTTAAAGGGGTAATTTTGTTCAGTTCTGTAGAGCAGAAATAGCGTGTGATAAATGATGGATAAACTGTACCACATCTGGGGAGAGTGCAGTAAATTGAATGTGAAAACGTTAAATATCTGTATGACAGTGTGGATCATTTTTTCGGACTCTAGTTGAGTCATAATTCAGCTCTCTGCTAATTTAAATATTCAGTATAACTAGAAAGCAAAACATCAAAGAGAACTGTAAATCAGTTAATCCAGTTATACAGTGCTTCATGGAATATTAAAAAGAACTGTCAGAGTTTGAGTCCCACACTGTATTGAATATGTGACACAAGTAATCCACATATTTAGCATATGCAACCAATTGTTAAAATCCCCCAGCATTTTCGTACTAGTTCTGTTATTTACAGTCCACAGCACTTTTACGCTACTAGTCGTGAGTGAAAAATTAGACTTAAAACCTCCACATAAATTCCTCCAGAGTAATTCAAAGCTCTCTTCCAAGTGATACTCTTTCCCTCGTTTTAGCAGCTCTAGAACCGAGCCTGGTACATTTACTCCGACGCCTTTGATGGATTGATGGCATCGCGATTTCTAGCGCAAAAAAAAAAAAAAAATCAGCGTGAAAGCTAAGGTTGTGGACTCGGCAAAGATGCATTAGCATTTGCCAATTGGCTTCCGGGACCCTGCAATGAGCCGAGGTCAAAGATTATGGAATGGATTTTCTCAAGCGAAGAAAGTCGTTAGAACGGATGGGTTCTTTGGATTGGGTTTCAGAATCAATCTGTTTGATTGCTTCAGTTTTTTTTTTTCAGTCGTCTGTAAACAGTTATGGTGCACTTGACGGCCATTACCGCTTCAAATCTGCAGATACAATATAGCTAATAGATTTCTCCGAATGTTCATTAGTTGGAGTGAACCATTTTCTACGCGGGTGTTGGAGCACCCTGTGTAATAAAAGTGAGGTGTTTTTTGGTCCAATTTGAAATGACCGCCATTTCTTTCCGACAGCTGTTTGCCTCATTAAAAGAGCAGTGTAACCGAGCTTTTTCCCCGTTGGGGTAGTGCCAGACGGAATCCTCTCTCATTCCGGCTCCATCCACCCCCATAGCCTCCATGTCCTCAGAATGAAGATTTTTCTATCGGGTCCCACCTGCAGCAGAGTTTGGTTAAGAGTCGGCCGTAAAGTGAGCACGTAATGTCCCGGACACAACAGTGCTCTCTAATTTATGAGCGTGGGTGTAGGCGGGTGGTTGCAAACACAAAACCTGGATAGAGCAGGTTTAGGGTGGAAAATGTAGTGTAGTACGTTTCTGGACTTTTGAAGCAAGAAATGAGATGAGGGTCGTCTTTTGCAGGAGGTCATTCACCTTTTCATTTCAGTCTAGTCATAGTGTAATGCAAATTCTGAGATCAATTTACTCGTAGGATAATATTTTATGAATAGTACAAAAACACTATAAAAATATTTAAAAGAACTTTTACACACCATGTGCAAACATGTTGGGAATCTCAAGGCATATAACTCTTGTGAACAGCAAGCAGCAAGTCTAACTTCTGCCAAGCCACTACATTACCCCCCGAATAGAGCTCACTCCTCGAGAAAGATAACATTTTGCAAGACAAATACCATTCCTAGCTGAAGGGACGTGGCACCAACTTGTCGGGATCATTTTTCCCAGGTCTTCTGAAGTTGAGTGCAAAGCGTTCCATCAAGTAGACCCACTGATAAGTGACACTTGCAGACCCTTCTGGCCTCCCCCTCCTCCTGGAAAAGGGTTTTCCTGAGAAGGGGGATCCCATATCGCTGTAGGGATCACTCGTAGGGAGGGTTGAAATGCAATTTGAAAATGGTTCCCTTGCGCATCGTTGGGCGTAGAGGGAAAGGGTTGCAAGAACTCCATCTACTACTAGCGTATATTTCGTTGCTTCAACTTGCTCTGCTTGATTACAGTTACCAAATGCATATAATTCAGGTAATTAGAGAGTGTAGGTGGACCGTCGAGTGTAGGTGTTCATTCCACTGCACTGGAGTAGTTCATGTCGTCCATAAATTCATCTGCATAATTGCTGTGAAGTATGTGCACTCTAAGCACATAAGGAGACCCCAGCTCACTATTCATAAATACAGTATCATATTTGCACATTTATGTCATTGTCTGGAATCATCATAAAAATTATATGCATAGATCCCTTGAATTCACTGAAATATACAAATGGAATGTAAGCGAACGGTCAATATACTATGGGAAATATTATTTCATTTGGTCTGCATGGTAGCATATTCATTGGCTGTAAATCGCGGCAACGGAATAAATTACCAGCGGAATGTTTACTATGTCAATAGTCCCCCCCCCCCCCTTCCCGCATTTCCAATGACGGAGAAAAACTTCATCCCATGATCAGAATATTAATTGGCAAATTTCAGTAACACTGCATAATTGGACATTTAACACTCGGTCCTATTATACCGGTTGAAATTCTTCACCAGACCGAGAGATCTCATTATTATTACGATAATTGATTCTATTAATTGATATAATTTAACTGCACCATTAGTGCGCTTTTTTCTGTTTTCACATGGTTAGACGCTAATTACAATTGTATTGATCAAACCCTTTCAATAGTGTAGGAAAAAAAGCCTGACTGAAGGGGCTTTGCCATAAAAGTTCTAAGCTTGATCCTCTGTTGCATTATTCCTCCAGGGAATCATGGACCTTTTTTCAGCTCACATTTTTTATAGGCGAGCAACAGAGGAAGTTATTGGCCATAATGGAGCCCTGGGTATGCAGTGGACCCTATCCGTCCCAATTAACCCTTGCAGACTCTCATTCCGCCTTCAGATTGCTGCCCTTAAAACAAGGTTAGGTTCACTTACGTTTCAGGAAATCGCTTTGCCTTTCCGAGTACCTTTTTTCCCTTGACTAGAAATTGACTGGTTTGCATCCTGGCATGTAGGCCACCCAAGAGACTTATTTGTCTTGCGGTTAACATAAAAGGCAGGCGTTTCAAAATTTTGTTAATTTTCTGAAAGTACGACGTGTTTTTCTAATTGATTAAATTGGTGCAATGTAAATCAGCTATTTTTGGTGTCAATTTAATTTCATTCAATTATGTTCTATATTGTGAGCAATTACATTGCCTCATTACTCTGTAAACAAGCACTAACACTGATACATTTAATGATCTCAATGTTAACATAATTATTGTCAATTATACAAACCATAATTATTGTAATTGAATACAATGTGATATGTGTAAAGTGTGGCCATAAACACGTCACACTGGAACATCCAGTACACCAGCTTTCCCAAACTATTTAACATCATTGCTTTGGAACAGGCTACAATATTAATGGCAAACATATTCCTCAAAGTTTCCATGTTGTTGTTAGCAGGCAAAATAATTTTCAATCCCCGTTAAAACTAAGCCAGCCTTCTTTTTGCAGCAGGGGTTCAATTTCAAAGTTGCGCATCAGCTGGTCGTTGGCAGCAAACAACTTTCCTACTAAATCCGGACATTTTCTGTCTATATATACAGAGTAAGTTAATCGGAAGAACGCCTGCTGAAAAAAAAAAGGGTCCCAAGCTGAAAGGCATAAAAAGAGCATTTGAGACCCAGCTCGAATATTGAACCATCTCTCTTCCTGACCCCTTCTTCACACCGTAATTTAGAATCGGGCTTCTACAAAGATGCGGGCTGACACTTGATGGAGCTGTAAACACAAGTCTCTTGGTCCCAGATAATTCCAACACTGGTTCTAAGACGGGTTGTTAAAAAAAACGTAATGGTCCTTAAGTTCGAACATGGCTACTGATTCATGACAACCATCATCGTCGGCTCTCATTGAGACGACGGAATGGAAGCTCCGTTGCCTCGTAATTAAATTTTCGATTTGTTCCATGGTTAATTATACGCCCGGAAAGAGCCGCCAGTTTGCCCTTTATCTCCCCTCAAATATAATGTGAAGAAGTCCTTCAATGCCTCAAAGTTCATTGAGATACTCCGCCCTTTTTTGAAATTATTGCACTGTTTCAACCTGAAAATTAGCCATCATCAAACATACTCTGAAGTGGACAAATTATGACATATTTTTTACATGTTGAAGTTGAGGCTAGGGGGTTAGTAGCTGATGTGAGACTGAGAAACGCCATCTTTTCATTTACTCGAGTATCTCTGGCACTGTCTGTTGAAAAGAGGTGGTCAAAGTGAGTGTCATTTCCAGTATTACCACTCCTTGTATTTCTTCTAAGATGTCTTTTGCACTAAGCCATTTTGGGGGTCTGCTGTCCACATTTGGAGCTTAGGGTAGATCCACGTCCCGCCTCGATTTTTTTTTTTTGTACCATGAAGTGGGGATACTTCGATCGTAACTGAGAGTCATGATGGAGGCTGCGCGATGGGAGAGTCTCAGTCACATTTGCCAGAAAACCGAACAGTGTCCTACCATGTGTATTCCTTGTTAATCCATGAGTTCAGTGCGGGGATTGTGCTATTCTGTGAGTGACTTTTTAGTTTTGTAGCTTCAAAAGCCTATTGTTCGCAGGCGTATGAATAGAAGTGGAACTTGGTGAGTTGTTTTGCCTGGATGTTCCAGGGTGTTCGGTTGATTACAGCGGGGCTGGTGTGCTTTTTTTATGCATATTGAATCCCGAAGGGGTAGTGTACAGTACCGTTGTAATGTGCTCGTTCAGGCTGCATTGCTCGCTCTCGAACAATGCAAATGTGCATAGCTCGGAATGTGTGGTCCCTTCCGCAGGTGAATCTTCAACCGTCATGTCCACGATTCGTTCTAATTGGACCCAGAACCGGTTTCACGCACGGTAGAAATTGGTTCATTAATGAACCGGTTCAGTTGTAATTTGGTACGACTATTTTCGTTGTCTCAGTTGCGACATAAAAGCCACATTGGTGCAATACAAGGACCAAAAAAATAAGTTGCGTCCCTTTATGGTTATAGATATGAGTCGGGTGACACTTTGATGGTACATCCGGGACCATGGCTGTAAAAGCCAAGTGGCGCTATTTGGATTGGTACATATACCATGGCCGAAAGGAAAGCTGAGATTTAAGGTCTGGCAATTCCGGTTCTAAAGAATAACAGTGGTTTTGTTGGCAGAGAAACTGTTTTCACCAAGGCGGGGATTATGTGCGGGACACCACCAAGTTTGAACTTTTTTTTAGCTGCATGGCAAGAACTTTATTCAAGCAGAGTTGTGTGGTAAATGTACCGGACTTTGATTGCCACAAAAGTGCTGTTTCCAACTGGGTTGTCAACCGCAGCTGTTTTGTATTGGCCCCACGTGCTTGTGTTGATGCGAGTAGCATAATTCAATATGAACAGAAACGTGACTGTACTGCTCTTTTTTTTATTAAATTTTTCTGGATTTTGACCTCCACATTTTACATCATATGTCAAATTATCCTGACATTGTTGACCAGTAACATTAACTTGATTGTGGTCAAAATTGCCCTTCTCAAATTTTTTAGGGCATCTAAGAAAATCATTAATGCTTTGAAACTTGAATCAGTGCTCCATATGATACGTCCCAAATGAAATTGCCTCTGGAATGTGCATTATATCGTGGTTTCCTATATTCAGTTACAACCCTTGGAAAAACCGGCATGTGCTTTAATATGTTGCGCTTCTGGCTCGCCAAACTTGTTGGCCAGGCATCAGATTTTGAGGCTTGCAGTGTTAGATGGCGAGAACCTAATTGCGGGGAAAGGAAAGCCTTGGCGTCATTTTGAGGCCCTTCCGGATAGGTCGGAGGTGGGCGAGTGAGGCTAGGTTCTACACTCGATTATTCTGAGTGCCGCCAAATGGCCCGTAGACAGTCTAGAAAGGACCTGGCACTTGGTCTGGCCGCTGTAAATGGGACCCAAGTCAGCCGTGTAGTCGGTAAGCGGTGTGACATATAGGGTCGTATCATAGAAGGTTAGATACATGTAGAGAGGTGTTTCCAACGTTAGTCCTATGGGTGACAGAAGGGGGAGGATAAATTGGGAGGATGGAGTATTATGAGTTTGGAGGACTTTCGAGTAACCCAAAAGTTGTGTAATGTGGAGTGAAGAAAATGGGAGGCTGAATAAATCAAGCTGGAATTGTTTAGCTAGACAGTCTTGGGCGATGTTTCACCTGGGTAATTTGCTGTACAGAATGTTAAAGCAGAATAACAGTCAAACGATGTAAATTCAACAATACCTAGCTGTTGTCGCAGCAAACAGCTATTTCACATATTATTTTGAGCATACCGGTACTTAACCCAACGGCACATAAAAATTATATGGGACTAAAATGCTCAGATTTGCATTTTCAGTCATTATTCTCTTATGTGGGACAATTATGCTGAATGGGGCATTTGTCCCAAGAGTGGGATAAATGCATCATTCAATTAAGCAATTCCCTCCACTCATTTATTGGAATTTATTATATAGCCTAGAGACGCTGCTTTTGGGTGGTGTATACAGCCTAAACCGGCCTAAACGTGGAAAAATGAACACAACTGCGGTTTCTTTAATTTAGAGACCCATTAAAATTTCAGATTTGTATAAAATTAGGTATGTAGTGATTACGTCACTGCCGGGTAACAATGTTCAGATTCATATTGCTTAATTACCTTATTCACATTTGGAATAATTACTGTCAGAATAATTATTCAACTTGGGACACAAAAGGACAACTGAACCATGCTCACTATTGCCTGACATCAAAGAATACTTTGCATAATTCCCTCGTCGTTCTATTCCGATATTCACGTGCGATTTGTCTTCGAATGTGTGTAGCATCCATGGGCATCCATGGAATGCCTTTACTGGTGGAATATACTGAGGCATTGGCCCAAAACTGCAATTTGAGTGAGAAAATAATATGATACCCACAATATATCAATTTTTAAAAAAAGTCGCTGTGTATTTTCGTGCATAACCAGGATATTTCATTTTCGAGACTTTTCGTCATTGTCTACTTTTGGCTTATTACGAAACTCTATATTTCAGAGGCTTTCTGCAGTCCAACTTCAATATTTGAACAACCCAACCGTACACCAATCTTTATCGCGTGTCAGCTTTAGCACGATGCGGAAAGGTAGAAGCGGATTTTTGACGCGATTAATGCCAGCCATTGGTTTCAGTATCCTCGAAGGGCGTGTCCTACAATGCCCTGGTCCCATTTTTAGCCCGTGTTCCAGCAGGCCATTATTCAGTAATGCGTCGCATAATGTGGTCCGGCTGAGGAGCTTTCGCTGTTAAAATATAGAGGGATCATGTTAATTCTTGTGCTTCATTCAGGTCTCTCATGACCTGCGATTTGTGAGCCATTCGGCTTCATTGAAACACCCACGATATGGTGGATGTTTACCGCTACAGCCGCATTTTTTGGGGGTGAGAATATCAAAGCCTATTGTTTTTTAATCCGTGGATTTTATGGGCTCTATGTGCGATAAGAATTAAGTGTGGTTCAATTCTTCCGTGGAAAAAAAATTGCAATGTGATATGTACACTACTTAATATTTAGACAATGGCTAAATGTGGCATCAATGCATCTAAATATGGCGACGTAGCGAATGTTCATAATTTTTTCACTAACAAGAAAACTCACTCTAAAATACCCATTTTTAATGCGCGTTGATAAAGTGTCGGAAAGAGTTAGACGCAATAATTCTTTCTCTTTACAAAGTTTGTTTAATATAAGCCTGGATCTGTTGTGCTTGCCAAGAATTCGGCTGAACTTCCTAACTTTCCCTTCCTTTTTTTTCTCCTGGAGTTAAATATTTGGGATAAGAGTGAAGAGGTAATAAAGAGGTCAACCCGAAAGTTTAAGCTCAACTTATAAAACTTTAAGTCAGTTTCGAATCAAAAGATTCTTCTTAGTCTTGAGCCACCAATTCAAATATAGGTTGTTTTCTAAACGAAAACGAGCCCATCTTTTTTCATCATTAGTCATTAAAATAACGATATATCCAAAGCAATTACGTTGCATAAAGGCCGAGGCGTTGGACTTTGCTAATTGGAGTGTAACTTAATTACCACCCTTTATTGCTTCCATTCACATGAAGCGGAAAGCACGTCCAGAGCTCTTCGAACATGCGGAATTAACTGACAAATTTCCATCTATTATTATGGGATTTTTTTTTCTCTCTCTCGCTTCTTCCAAAAGCAGGTCTTTCAACTTCTCAAAACTCGCTTCTGCAATTTTATCCAACTTGATAAATTGAACTACTAAAGGAGCTTAATTCTCAACTCTCATCTGAAAAAACCGGGCGTTGAATAGAGTCCTGACTATCCCCTGGCAAATTGGTTGGGTTATACTTTTTTCTGCATTTTTTTTATTGTGCATATTTTGTGATGGACGTATTGATTTTGGCGGCCATTTTATTCCGAGCTTGAATGCACAACCACAGAGAGCTGTTATGTTGTACAGGAGAGCAAATCGTGTAACCAAAAGCCCTTTGGCAGTGTCAAGCATCGTCATCAACTGTAGCAAGTAAACAGGTGAGCTTGCTTTTGCATTTGACGTTCTATAGTTGAAGCCGGAGGGAGAGTTAAAAATAGTTATGTTTTTTTATATATTCGTTGTTCATATCTGGCTTAGTCTATTAACGGATTTTTGAGTAACGAATATTCCTGTTCACTTTCCTAATTTATTTGTACAATTTTATTAGTGTGGAACACCATAATTTTAATATTATATTTCTATTATTGAATGTGAGTGTCTAGGTTTCAATTGCCCTTACTTGTTTTAAAAACATTGTTAGCTTCAAATTATCTATTAATTTTGTTGCCACTATTATGATTAACGTGTAAATTGGCAATAGATGAAAAATCTGCGGTGTGTGCACGGACATAACGACATTAGTGCATCATCAATAGCGGCCCTATTTTCACGTTAATTAGTGTAAAATTGCAGATGCCATCGATCCATGTCCCATACTGCACTTTTTTGTACGGTGCCATTTTTGCTCATCAGATTTTGTCTGGGGGAAAACATGCATATTCTGACATATTTATTGAACCTCACGTGGCAGACATGCTTATCAGACATAATTTGATATATAGTTTAACATCAGTACACACATAAATATGTGAACAGCCTGATAATTCCAATTGGACCCAACATCACTACTGCAAAATATAAAAATTGCAGACTATTTTTTGCGAGATTTTTTATTATTCAGTACCTGAATCATTCCGCACCTATTGTAATTTGAATTCGAATATTGATTCCTTCAATTGAATACAGTCATTCCCCCATATGGATGAATCGTACCAGGTACCCTACACCCTACAGTATAATTAAGTACAACAACAATGTTTTCCTAAACAGTATCACCTGAAAAGTCACAGTATAAAGGGGGTTCTATAATGTATATGAGCGAAGAAAAACAATAATTTAGTCGCAAATTGTATTTACGTGTTGCTGCAACCGGAAAACCGGTAGAGAACCCGTTACTCTAAATTCTGTGAAAACACAGTAAGTCTCATTGCTTGCCTATAAACTTACTACTGTGTTTTCGCTTTTGGCAACACAATTCCACAAACCGAAAACCTCAAAAATGCAAAGATTTTTAAGGTTCTGACATGACTCGTCGCAAATGAAAAATTCAATGTGAGTAGAATAACAGTAGTATCATTGCCCGTAATATGTACGTATACAAATTTTATGTAAGATTTTTATTTATGTAAACAGCTTTGTTATGGGATAAACGTCTCATGCTATTCATATGCACATTTCTTCATAGAGGTTTATGCATAAACCGCATAAACCTCTATGAAGAAATCTTTATGGAAATCATTTGAGACGTTTATCCCATACCAAATTTTACATACAGTACAGAGTACAGTACATGCAAATAGGTCAACAAATATGATTCTAAAATCTCAAACCGTTCCAAGAATTTCGGATAAAGGATTCTCAAACCTACACCAGAAACTTGACCAAAAGTACAAGCTACAGATATTGGTATTTCGATCGCAATTATCCAATGACATCAAGCATAAGGTGCATTTTACATCTATCATATAAACATAGTGCGTTCAGTTATCCTCATTTTAAAGAAGTCTTAAATGTTAAGTGCTTCCGATAATGTTCATGCCTACTTTTCATTTTTTTTAAACACAATTTTATCTGCTTTTGGGCCGGTTTCAAGGCACTGCTTGAAAACAACCATTTACATAAATGATTGTCAACCCTCCTCCATTTTTACAACCTCTTCAAACCCTTGTCTTAAACGAGTTTCGTTTAAATTTCCGGCATGCACGTATGAAACGATCCCTATCGCAAATGGAAAACCGTCAATATCTTATCCATCGTCTTTTTTTTATTATTATTTTTACCCCCAAGAAGGACGTCTCGCTCGAGTCACTTTACTTTCCATCTCTGCCGAATCCAATGAAGACGACACGAAATGCTGAGAGATAACGGAACTTGCCACCTGGTAATTGGAACATCATTGATCGTCCGTTGCAGCATCCCCTCCCATCCCTCTCTAGTTCGCAGGGGTTTTTTTTTTCGACCCGAATTGGAAATGCAGCTCCAGGCAAAAATGGATCCGGATCCTCCTGTCCACTCCTGTGCTAGAAGAGAAAAGTGATAGGTTTTCGCCTCTCACACTTGCCTACTTCACTGCCTCTTTTTAGAAGTTCCAGGAAGGTTGGCTTTTCAGTTCCAGACTCAGTTCTCCAGAGGCTTGTGCAAACAGGACCAAAGGAACATCCGGGGGGTTTTTTTTTTCAGAGTGCTACTTTGTTCCATGAAAAAAGATGCGCAAGTGATCATTTGAAATGTAGAAAGGAGCGGGTTTAATTTAGAGAGTCAACATATATTGGTTGAATTTTTATAAGGGGGGGACTGGAGGATATTTTTTCAAAATAAGATGAATCAGATGAGTAAACGGTTCGGACGAGCAGTTTGTTTTTCAGGTTAGAGGCTGACATGACATTAAAAGGGCTTCTTGTTTCTTTTGCTAGAACAACTTCAGAAGCCTTTAAAAAAAAGTTACGATCAAACGTCGTTGACTTAGAGTAAACACTAGCGAATAACCTCAGGAGATGTGCACAGAAATTTTAGGGCGTGGCCTGAACGTAATCTAATCTTTTTCTATGAAGTACGTACCGCCTGCAGCTTCATAAAAAAAATCTGCAGACGCTCTGAACTTGGCCAAATTATTATCTTTGCTAATTAAGCAAAAACAATGTGGTCTTGATGAAAAACTTTGCCAATTTACTGAGCAGATAAAAAATGGAAGTTCGGGGGGTCTCTTAGAATTGATTTTCGTCCAGTGAAGAAAAAATTAAAGAATTTTGGTTGCCATGGCACGCTGCACTGTCATAATGTCCCGCTTGGAAAATTGCAACCAGGAACGATCACGTCGACGTTTTTTGACTGCTAGATAATCGACTTTTTTCCCCCTTTTTTTTTATTCCGTTGAATTCATTCTTGATCGCCGCAATGAAGTTGTCGACATTGGCAATCGATGACCTGTGGAGATTGCGAGACTCATCTCTCCAACCCCTAGGTTGGGATCTCGTTAATCTCCCCCCACCCTACTTTTCAGCTGGGGGATCAGAGATGAATTGCAAAAGTCTCCGCTCCTTTCCCCCCTTGTTCAAAATAACAATCACGGAGCAGGAAATAAATTGGGATGTATTAGTCAGGATTATTGGATCAAAGAATGTGTCTGAGGCGTCTATATATTTATTTCTGATGTATAAGGGATGGATCCGGAGGTGCTTTGAAAGAGTGGGGTGATTTGAACCTGGTTGTGATCTTGTGTGTGACAAGAATGTTTCAATGCTTCGAGGATACCATGTTAGTCTGCTTGGTGGCGCTCAGGTCGTGCATTCAGTCTCATGTTACTGCTGTATGGCGACAGCAATATTGGCTTACAACTGGTCCTATTGCCAAAATATGCAATTTTGACATTTTTGTACTATACTGTACGGTAGCAGTGCCTTGACAGAATTAATAGTTTTAATAGTTTTGATGTACATAAAACTCGTACTCTATACGTATAAAGAGTGATGAGGTAATTACAATGTTTCAAATGCATCCAACCGGAGCCTATAGCAATGAGAGGCTAAACCTAATCGGATCAGATCCGTTATGATTAGCCATAAAGTGTAATATCTGAATCAGATTACGCATTAGACTAATTAGCAGCATTTGTATGCATTCAGAGTTCTCAGATTTCACATTTCCAGAAACTAGGATTTTCTATCCTATAAGCAGATCTTTCCAATTGAACCTTTGCTAAATCTAATCAGTCAGTCGGAATTGCAACATGAAGCATGGACCTTTTTCTGTCCAATCGAACGCGATGAAATGTGTGCCTCTAGTTTTTTTTTTTATTCCAGTAACTCCCGCGTTCCAGGCTTTTGTGTCGGATGTTTCCTGTGCCCTCTGTAAATTGATTCTAAGCACAAAGGGATTTTGATGAGATTTATTTTCAACCAGTTGAGATTTTCTACCCAATCCCCCCCTGTTGGTTCGCTCCTGTTAGACCACCCGAACAGTGTTTGGGTAACTAACTTTTTGGTAGGGCCATTATAAAACTTTTCGGCCTCACCAAGTTAACACGAACAAGCCCACTACGCACCTCTCTGACATGCAATTTTATTTTCGCCAGCAACATAATAAAAAAAGAGCGGACAAGTTAGGGGGACGGTATAATGAATGTATGGGGGGAAGAGTCCCTGGGACGAGAGCAATCTTCCAGAATCCAGTGGCCGCCATCTGTTTCCCCAAAAAGTAATGACAATGCCCCACGGAGGAGACACAATCCTCCATGGTGACATTTCACCATCTAAGAAAGGAAATCCTCCTCAATTCATCAACCTCTCTTTTTTTTGCGAGTTTCTGGATGTGCCACGAGTCCCAGGGATAATTATGACCCCAGTTGGTTGGTTGCATGGTGGTATCGTAGTAGGTGTGACTAGGAATTAATGGAGTGGCTTCTCCCTTGCAGCTTCCGTGGGGAAGGCGGGGAGCACCCCCAACTTAAGAGACGTCGTCTTCGATCCACGTTCCAGTTCGGACCAGGTCGACGCCTGCGTCCAGGTAAGCCAATTTGCACTTTTTTGTGTGTGATCGAGTCCTGTGGGACACTAAAAGATGGAGTGGGGTTACTTACCTGGCGGAATCTAGCTCATAAATATTGTGTGAAGAGCTTGGCTGGAAATGGGATGCTGTAGTTTTTGTTTGCGACAAAATATAGAGCTGAGATTTTGGATCGATTCTTCACGCAGGTTGTACAGTGTATGTTAGCATGTATGTTAGTTTTTTTGTTCGTTTATATGTAAAAATTATTATGTCAAGTGGTTCAGTGACATTTGGATAATTAAATGTTAAGCAAAGTTAGAAACGCTGTGATGTGGTTTTGTGGATGACCATTATATCGACCTAGTCTGAAGGCCAAGTTGGAGCACTGTACCGAACCTAGTTATGCAGTTACACTTACACATACTACAGCTGTCGAAAGTGTTGAGGAAGTAGCTGGTATGAATAAACAGAAATGTATGTTTAGTACCTGTGCGATGTATAGGCCTATATACTGTAGACAGTGCTGCAAACACTGTAAATTGTAAAACGACGCATATACAAGTTATAACTTACCAACAAATTGTTTTGTAATTTTGTCTGTAGAATAGTATGTTTATTATGATTCGGTATTATTCAACCTAACATACTGAGCTAAAGCATATCAAGCAAACATAATATTGTTGTTATAAAATATTATATCCCACAACTACCCTCAGAGAGCCTATGATTTGAATTTTTGCATCTTCGCAATATACTATCAACAGCCCCTAGCGAGCTACCTCCCCATTGTGAACCAAGCCGATGCAGGTTTTATAACGATTCATAGGTCTACACGCCATAACACCCTGTTCATTCGTAGGTGACCATAACGTGAACTTTAATATATCCCACACAATACCACTAGACGCAGCAAAGCGCACTTTGGGTCAGTTGATTTATGACACTAGATACATAACAATGAATCCGGAGCGGGCATAAACGAGGGCTAGATTGAAACTAGGCTTGCATCATCCAACAATGCAGCAGAAGAGCGATGCCCTCCCGGATACACACAGTATCTTCCACTGTATTTCCCACCCTCTTCAACCCCTTCCCATTCACCTTAATGGCCAGGAAGGCCCCGCTCCGGAGATACGTACCTTGGAGGCCCAAAATCCAATTAAAAGGCTGAAAAGAAACTCTGCAGCTCTTTGATTGTGCTCCGAAGATGGAGGGCATCTTTTACGGATGGCTAAAAAGGTCTGATAACCACGGCCTCAAGTGGCGACTAGAAGAAACAAAAATTCAATCGCTCCTTTTTCTTCGTTGGATGTAATGAAGTGTGCTAGACAGAACCCGTCCATTGGCCAATTATGGGGGGGTTTCTGAAGTGCACTTTTTCCCCGCCAAGTGCTCTTGAGGGATGATTTAGGCGGTGCTCAGAGATGGCGTCCATTGAAAACGAAGGATATATCCAGCTTTCAAAGTCAGTTTTGACTTATGCAGTCCTGGCTGGCAAAGCACACATAAATTGAGAGACTTTTCAAATAATACTGTGAACTTATTACTGAACAAACTTCTTGAAAACTGTGGTTCATTTGAGCAAAATGACGCAAATTGGAACAAATCTAGTTTTTACCATTTTTTTTTTTCATCTCTGGCTCAGATATTCTAGCAAGCAGGTCTTATTGAATAATGTGATTAAGACTTGGAAAGTGCATAGATGTTTTAAACATATTAAAATTTTCAAGTAATCTAACTTTGGCACAATATTTACGTGACTCCAATTCTGACCTGTTGTATAGCATTGAAAAAGTTTCTATATACAGCCGTACACTCCTTCTGATGATTTCGCTTCACGTTACCAAGCTCTCGGTAGCAAAATAATATTCCCCAATATTAATCAGCTCTTGCAAACCGATCCACTGTTTGCCTTCCAGCCAAAGTCAGCAAATTCAACAGCAATAAATGTTTCCTTAAGATCTTCGTGGCTCGCCAGGGTACGTTCAAGTCCATGTTTCTTCCCCACAAAGCTGGATACGAAATCGCTAAATTTATGACTCGAGGACAACAAGTCGACAGCCCAGCTTGTTGGTTTTAACTGCTCCGTAATTTTCCTGGGCATAGTGTGAGCGGAATTAATTAGCCAACCCAATCCGCAACAACGCTTGTAATTGGGTATGGATAGAGCCTGCGTGATATATCGTTCTCAGAGAGGAAGTCGTGTGTTTGCTTGGTCTTTATGAATAATTCTGTCTTGTTTCCTTGCCAGAGTGGGGGGATTGTTGGATAGCATGCTTTTACCTACAGGGATGAAAAGTTTCTCCAGGCTTCTCCTAGCTATGTATGTAGATACGGAGCTCAGTTTAGTCTCAGGCACCCTCGACATTCTCCAGAGTCTCGGTTAATCTCCTCTAATGGAACCCTGCTTTGCTGGAACATTATAGTAGAGCTGAATATTAATATTATTTCACCTTCCCTTTAATTGAGTTCTGTTGCATAAACTACCTGACACTCATATTTTGAGTGGTGTCAAATAGCGTTTCATTAGAGAGCGGTCTTATGCTCTCATTTTCTGTGCTGGAATGTACAATAAGCAAAATGTCTCTTCATCAGGCCTCCCGGGCAAGGGCTTTGTTCCAAGCGTTCATTATGATCCATTTATTAACATGGTGCTAAGGGAGAAAGGGGGACATTAAGCAGGTATCTGAGGTGGCCTGCTGCCACACCCAAAACTGATGCGCACCATGTTGAGAGGGGGAAAGGCTAATGAAGTATTTATCTTTCCAGTTATTCCATGCCAGATCGAATATTCATCAGGTTTCCCCAGCTATTGATTGGCGATGGCGAGACCCCCGGAGCGTAACCACCCTCGGTTTACCAACCGCATTTAATACGAATCTCATTTTTTATTCCATGGATCGAAGCAGCACGTTTTCTCTCGCCTTTCACCCCTTTTTAATGCAATTTGCTTCTTATTTTGCAGCTTTGCCTCCCGAGGCTTCTTTTTCCTCTTTGCAGAAAAGATAACGAAGGTTGATGATCTTAATTGGACTATTTCTGTGCTTCCAACCTATAGCCCTCGACGGTTCTTGATAGCAGAAATTATTAGGGCAAGATTAAGAAGCTGAGCCTCATTACTGTGTAACCGGGTTAGCAAGTTGGCAAAGTCTAATGGAAGCTGGCTAGGGTTATGGGGAGGTCTTAGAGTCAGTTTTGCTTTCTGCATACTCACTAATTTGTAGTACCAACCTTAAATCATGCTCCAAATTTGTAATCCGTCACTAAAAAGCCTCTATTTGCGAAATGAGACGTGAAAATGGTTTTCTAGCAAAAACATAAAGAAATGTCTGGGGTTTCTAGGGCTCCGACTTGCGCATTTTGGGAACGAACTCGATTCGATTATAAGAGTCGCGGGGCTGAATTTGTCAGGTGGGGGTCGGGATTTAAGAGGTTTTCGAGCCGGATAGTCTCTCGGCATCAAAGAGGGAAAACGAGAGACGCCTTTGTCATCGCCCCGACACTCCCGACAAAGTAATGGCGTCATTTTCTTAGGATGGTAGGGGCGGAAAAGGAGGGGGGTCCAAAACGCAGGGAACTTTCACTTCTACATCCAAGTAGTGGCGTGAGGGATCCTAGTAGGAATTTGTCATTCCGAAAGCCTCCTTCTCCAAGGAGCACTTCCATATATCAGGGTGGCATGCCCATCAAATCAGTTCTGGGTGACAATTGGTTGATATCTGAACGGATGCTGTCCCTCGGGCCAATAGGGGGACGAAGAGGGGTCATTGTCATGCATGAGATGACTTGGAGGAGAACTTATTCCCAATATTGAGCTAAATCTCAAGTTGCATTTACCCGCTGGGAAATTTCAAATATTGCCTTTTCTAGTCCAAGTATTTGCATTACAAGTCATCGTCTAGTCTTCTGATAAGGGTATTGTTCAAAATTGAGGCACTTTGAATAATATGTTTGTAACCTAGGGACGCACTATCTGGAAGTGTTTGCAATTAGCTAATTGAAGGCACCACCTGCTATGCGGTCAACAAGATTGAATACGCCTTTAGGAAAATATGTTCGTGGCGATTTCGGGGCGGGGTCAGGCTTCTAAAAAAAAAGTTCAAAAGGCATCGTTAAGAGGCCAAATAAGTGGGGTACGGCCAAGTGTTGAATGCTGATGCGAAAGCCCCAAAAAAGGGAAGGCCTTTCCTGTCCTTTGCTGGAATTTTAGAGTCGCAAGAGGCAGCTTTGTGCCCGGAAGCACGTAGCCGAGCCTGGCGCACTGCTTCCGACTCCCCTTTTAAGATGAAAGTCACTGAGAAGGTGGAGGAAGGGGGGGGGTGGCAGACGCCACGGGGCATTCCGCAGCCACTATAACTTGGCAGAAAATTTAAGGCTAGGTTAACGAAACCGGAGAACCTTGAAAAAATATGGTGAAAAAAAGGTGTTCAACAGTTTGGGAGGAGTGACGCCATATTGGTGTCACCAGATGGCGCTGTGTGTAACTGTAGCCATTTTCATTTAGTGAGATGCAAAAATGGCTGCTCTTATTATAATGGTTTCTGCCAAGCCCTTATGGTTTGACTCCCTCGAAACCATTTACATGAAGTCAACAGACCACAACAAACTCATCCTTTTATGTTAACAATATATTTTTTTCCTGTACCTGTACCAGGAAAGCTACTGATTATGCCATTTCTGACTGAAATATTGACAATTTCGTTTAAATATTCATTCGGCCAACCGTACAATTTCAATATTGCTACGCCACGTTACACTTGCTCATCGAACAATAGTGGTATGTGTACCGAGAAAACACACATGGGATATTGTACCTAAAATAAATGCTGAAATGCGTGGAAATTGCTCCCATTTTACACATTTCCATTCCGTTTTCGAACCTGCCAGACAGGATGTGTAGGCCTACAGGTCTGCAGAAGCGAGGTTGGGCTTATTATAATTCACGTGGCAGTGACTCAATTTCTCATTTCCCGTTCTGGGAGTTGCAAGTAGACGCACAAAGCTACACGAGGGCCAGGAAAGTTGCAGCCCCGCTCCCTAGATTGCTTAATGGAGAAGTGTTGTAATCTGTTCCTCCGAGAGTTTCGCCCCGGGTACCTCTCCCCACTCAACAAAAGAAGGGCTGCCACCGACTCGACCAAACAATATTCGATTCTAACCGATTTTTGATTATTCAGGTGGACCTTTCGGCGGAGGTGATAACGTACGACTCGGACGATGAGATTATGGGCCGCCGGCGAGGCACTCTGTTCCGGAGTAAGAGCAGGGCCACGCCGGTATATTCCCGAGAGGACATCAGGGAGCAATACTGCATCAACAACAAGGAGTTGGAGGTGCTGGACAAGGCTAGGCGGAGAGGACTCTTCGGATGTATCTCCGGATATCAGGTCAGACTCCACTCCAATTCGGACTATTGTTGAAACAGACAAAAAACTGAAAGAACAGGACGGGGGTGTCGTTCCTCAAATTGAAATCCTGGATCCAATAGAAGAGAGCCTTTTTTTTGCTAGAGCCTTTAGAAACAGGGGCCTTTATTGGTCCGGCACAGGTTGTTTTCGACAGAAGTCCTGCTGGAAATTTAATTTAGTTACAGGCCGGCACGGGGTATATGAACCTACGGTACGCTCACAAACATTAATTTGGCCTCGGGCTAGCCACGTCAATTGTAATAGGTGTGGAGCATGCCCCTGTTTGTTTTAAAGTACTTCAAAAGTGGAACTGCTCTCAGAAAACTAGTAGTATTTAATCCATTTTTAAATTTACCGTGCGCCATATTGGACTCAGATGGTAGAGTGGAAATGACGTCATGGCGATGCGACTGCACATCTAGAGGTGGCTGAAAATATTTGGGGTAACGGATGTCTGAGTAGATGAGAGGGCCTTGAAATGAAGCGACGTGAATTTGCATGTCGTAGGCTTCGCTTAAAGTGTCTCTCATTATTCATGCCGGTGCCTGACAGATATTGCGTCGCATTGGAGGAAGGAAGCGCGCCACATATTAATGTGGTGTTACCGTATGAAGGAAATAGTGTTGAGCTACTATGGTTTCCATCAATGCCGAGGTCGCCGACCTTATGGCTTGCAAAAACACACTACTTTATGACAGTATCGAATTTTGTCGCCGGGTCCTGCGCGGGCTGAAATAGCTGTGTGCTAATGGGAAAAAATAATAGTCATGTCACGGCTGGGGCAAGCCAAATGCACACTGCCCAAGAACCCGTCATTTACTCAGCGATAGCCACCGGCATTGGTCGTTACCGAATTACGGGAAAGGCTAATATTCGGGTTGTTTGCATAATTGCCCTGGACTTGAGGAAACGAATCGATTTGTGCCGGGGAGCAGGGTACCCGACAGCTTCCGCGAGGAACATTCCGGCAGCCGGTTGATATGGCCCACTTTGACCCCGTTTCAGGATGACAGCCCATGTAACCGTCGATCCTTCCTGTCGTCGTGCTATGGCCGCAAAAAGGTTCCAAGCGAGGAAAGCCTAACCTCTCTTCCGAAGGCCCCACCGGCTCCTAAGCCCAAACCATGGGCGATTCCTCCGGGGGCGGTCGGTGGTATGGGAGGTGGTGGTATGGGAGGTAGTGGTATGGGGGTGGCGGTTGGTGTGGGACCAGGGGCAGGACCAGGGGCGGGGATCCCGGAAGCGGCGTCGGTGGCTGTGGAAGCATGGCAGGATGGAGTGTTTGATGGTGGTGAGGCTGGATTTGACAACAACTTCTTGCAGAGAAGGGCCAGGACGGTGGCGGCTGGTGCTGGAGAGCCCAAGAGGTATACCTGGGCTACTGAGGGCGAAGTGGGACTCTCTGCGGCGCCAACTCCGGCACCCAGGGTGAGTGCCTCTTTTCTATGTAATTTCCGTGGTACTTGTGGCACTTGGTGGTTGCTGGATGCAGATTAGCTTGACTGGGAGCGATCGAGCCAATAAAGTGTGAATTACGTATTGTACATACCGTACTGTAGATGTCCGCTAGAGGTAAATTTAAACTGGAGCGTCATATACCGTTACATAGAGTGCCTAGTGCAGTGTATAATAATATGATGGTAATTACTCACTCGTTAGTATATACTGTGATACCAGAACTAGCCTGCCAGGCCTATATGTAACGAATCCGAGCGAATATCATTTTTTTGCTCTTTGTTTGCATAACATAATTATGAAATGGCTGCATACCTGCATTATTAATATATGGTGACGAGCTGCTACAGAGGTTACATTATGCATTACGCTAAGCCAGTTAGGTGCAGGAAGCATGCATCGTTTGCAATACATTAATATTTCCTCTGCTTTCCTTACAGTTAAGTGGCCTTGTGGCTAGATTTTCGGCACTTTTTAAATCCCATGCTTATGTAGTGTACTTCAAACGGTTTTCTCTACTGGAAAAGGTTCCATACCCTCGGGTCTGATGCATACTGGAACAAAGGGAGTACCACAATGCTTCAATAATGCTAAGTGCAGTTCTCACAAACAAGGTGGGCAGTAATCCCTCATCTGTCAAGTTGCCACTCTTCCGGGTACTTTCCTAACACAACACCATTTCCATGCAGGAACAGACTCAGTTGTAACACTAAAAATAATCAGATTGGATTCAAGAAATGGACATGTAAATTGAGCGAGTTTTAAGCACTCTGGTGCTCAAGTTTGCAATTTTTTGACGAGTGAACCCATAGGAATTGAGGCGTACTGTACTGGGTAATTATTCGCATATTTTTCCATTACATAAAATGAAGGTATGCTCTGAGTAAATGGTGGACGCCATTTGTAGTCCAACACCATGACTATATCAGCGATTGGAATGCGCTCGGATCACGTTGGTTCTTGTCTCTGGTGGCAGTGGTGGGAATAGGCCCAACATGGCACCCAGATCCTGAATCACCGAAGTTTTTTGGGGCGACACGCGTGGTCGGCGTGGACTTGTACTTGGAAATGGGCGGTATTGATGGCTACAGATGCTGCGGTTGCCCGTTTGTGCTGTTGCACTATTCTAGGCACGTTTGTGGGGTGGTTGTTCACCTGCACATCGAGCGACGTGGCTGGTTAAGAGAGAGGTAGTTTGGTTATCGGTCGCCTAGCTTTTGGTTTGCCGATACTGGCCCTTCATGCGTGTGCCACACTGTGGTTGTGGTGAGGTGATCAAAGGGTAGAGTAATAAGCTCATGCTGATGGTTGCTGTTTCTCAGATGATGTGTGATATTATTTTATGTTGGTATATGCAAGATTACTAGCAATGGACGTTTCTTATCATTGTTAATCAGGACGTATCATGCATAAATAGTTATTGAAGTGTTAATGTATATAGAGAGTTAAACGCAGACTGTTGTCGATTTTCAGGGTTTTCGCACACCACTGGATCATCATCCAGTGTATTATCCCCCCCAGAGCAGCCTCGACTTGGATGATTCGTGGGCGTCCTATCGCCGTCCGACTCAGCTGGCTATCCGGACTGATTCCCTGGGGTACTCGAGTGATGTGGGCCCAGACGAGTATGAAACTGCCATGATGCCAGAGGGTGTGTATATATAGTGAGCCTACTATGTTATGCCTAGGTCACTGGCTTTAAGTCAACCTTATTAGGCTAGATGCTGAGGAGACTGTTTTACAAGAGAAAGCTCTGCTGTGTTTGCAGGCACCACTCCTAGTCATTATGCCTGTACATCTTCAACAGCCACCACCACTGTTAGCACCGCTGTTATCACTCGACGGTCAGTGCAGACTCAGCCAGCTACACCTGATATGGGAACTAGTCACCCTGGTGCAGTCAGGAGAAGTGCACAGACTCCAGAAGTTATGACACAGGTAGAAATATTACTAATGAGGGTGTCTGAAGTTTATGGTATATCAATACAATGCGTAGAAAGGCATGTGACTCCACTCCATTATGTTTTTCCGGGCTAACAGGACACAGAGTCTTTGTGAATTTTATTGTAACATTGTGTCAATAGTTAGCTATGCTGCTGGAAGGCATAATTCCATATCCGAGTTTATCATTAAGAACAGTTTTTAAGAAATGAAAAGTGAATGACAGAAGCATTATGGCCAAAAAGGTGATACAAGCTGGTGTATCTCCAGGTGTGCGTGCTGCAGCAAAAGAGTACTACTACCTGGTTAAGCATCTTCAGTCTATGAGTAGCTTTCTTTGAATTACCTTCACTTGCGCATGTTATGATGAGTACCTTTTGTCACTAATTGCACTAATCATGCCACAGCTGATTTGCACTTGTAAGGCTGAGTAAGGAGGTGTACATTTCAATTGTAACCTAAGGAAGAGGTTATTTTCTAGTCTAGAGTGTACCCCTAGCTAACCAATCAAGAGTAAAACCAGTGAGCTATGAGTAGGACCATAGTAATCAGGTAACTTTTTAAAAACCAATGCTACCTTGACCTGGAACAAAAACTGCAGTCTCACACCTCATATACAGTAACCCATTGAATAACCCATTTTTTAGTGTGCTTATATTGCTGCCACATTGAGTATTATTATCTTTCTTATGCATCTACCACTTGCTATCAATGCACACCACCAGCTGTCTGTACCCCATAGCCACCATCCAAGCTCGTGTGACATGTGTAGGAATTGTAGGGGGAATTTGGAATCCTGCGGGGCAGCACAGTGATGTAGTGGCTTATGTCGTAGCCTTCCACCTCTGAGGTCTTGCGTTTAATCCCCAGGTCGAACAGAGGATACTCATGCAGAAAGATTTTCGAGATGTTCTGCCCTTGGGTTTTTATGGGGTTCTCCCATTTTCTCCCAGTTCAAAAATTCTGGTTTGTGCTTGAGTAGTGCATATTTGCATGTGTGTGCATGACCCTTCTCAGGCTTTTCAACCTAAATGACAACTTTAGTAATCCGTGTGTATCTTGCTCAATGAATCTGTGAACCAGATATGATCATAACTGCATCACTGAATGCAGGGAAGAGTATTTTTATTGGAGTCGTTTCATTCTGAAAAAAAAAGCTTGTCCATTATGGGAGCAAAATACATATTTAAACTTCTCCTCTGAAACCAATACAGTACAACAATATTTGTTTTTTATATATCTGCCTTGAGGGGAGCAATATCAGACTTCTTAATCACCTGTCCTAGCCATCTCAACCAGGCTGCCTTTTATGCACTTACCTCTCAATACAGAATGGATATGTGCTATTACTGTTGTTAAGTGCTGCAAAAACTTTGTGTCGGAGTTGGAGAACAACTGGCTTAGCTAAAGGCGACCCACCCTTACTTTGCACTATGTCATCCTTTTGTTTACCAAAGTTGGTAAACAAAAGGATGACACATGTGTTTAGTCTTATTAGTGGAAATCTTGCACATATAGGCCCTTACTTCAGCCTTACATCATAGTTTTGTTTATCGACTCCTAGTCAATGGAAATCTGCCGAACACAACTCTGGAACCTCCCACTTTTCAAGTTTTCATGGAAATGCCCTCACACAACAATTGGAGTAAACAGTGTTCTTTTTGTTGACATTGTTTACACCATTTTTTGCATGATGGCATCTCCATGGAAACTTGAAGTGGGAGGCTCCAGGGTTGTGTTCAGCAGATTTCCATTGACTAGGAGTCGATAACCAAAACTATGATGTAAGGCTGAAGTAAGGGCCTATATGTGCAAGATTTCCACTTATAAGTGACCTTGCTTTAGGGAATGGAGTGAGTCTAACTAGAACATATTCTATACGAAAGGTCCCTAGTAGGTATGAATTAGGCATGTAATGAATATGAATAGCGTATTTGTTGGTATATTTGGTATGATGTAGGTATAAAATAGGCATAATAATCTGCATTAGGTATGGTACATATAATACTGTAACATATACAGTAGTATTATATCTCAGTGATGATTTAATTGACATGAATATATAATAATTTGTGTCCTCTGAAATGTTTGTAAAGAAGAGAAACATTTTAGAAATTTGCCATAGCATACTGGGTGCTTCAAAGCTGGTGCATATCCTCTTGTTGCATGTTAGATTTATTTGTTAATACTTATATACTTAATCAAAGATTTTCAGTAATTGCGTAAACCAGTGGTAACTTGAGCAAATTATAATAATTTCTCTGAATATGATTAATTCTGTTGCCCTCATTTAATATCTTGTACTCATACATCTGGACAGGTCAAATGTGTTGAATGTGTTAGTAATACAAGAATTCTTAAACATCCTTCTTAATTAGGCATCAGCGCAAGAAGATCGTCGCCAGAAGCATGTCAGTTTTGACTCAACATCACTCATCAGGTCTCAGACAGTCCTAAGTTTTGATGAGAACCAATGTAACTTGGCTGACGCACGTGTCCTGACCTCTGTTGGTGGGGCACCACCAGTGAACCGCAGTCAAGAGAGGCTGATTGATGGGAGGAAGACTCCAGATTACCTGGACGGCAAGGACTCATCACTTACACCAGAAATGGCGAAGGCCCTCATGCAAGGTGGGTGTTTGTGGAAGTGAATTTGAAAAAAGGTGCATCGTTTATGACTGTACATTTTTGCCCTGCAGAGAAGATGAAGAAGGCATGCATGAGGACTCAAGCCACTCAGACTGAAGTGTGCTTGGGAAGGAAACCCGTCCCTCCTACATACCTGTCTCTCAGCCCCAGAACAGCACACAGAGTATGATATCAAATCTTTGATGTATTCTGATTGCTTATAGCTGCTTTGTGACAAAATTTCTTGCACCTTATGCTGCAGGTGTTATATGCCAACCCAGGCATACACATGTAACATGAAATCATGACCACTGTGTGCGCAATGGGATTCATAATTTCTGACATCATTGAAAAATACCAGCATCTGAATAAGCTTGGTTAAATATTGGTAAAGGCAAATCTTTGCAAAATATCTGATAGTGGTACAGTATTGGTCATATATCGAGGCAACATTTTCCGAAGCAGAAGAAGGAATCGAAGATAAGCATGCTACAAGCCGGGTGAGCAAGATTCCTTCTTCTGCCGCTGGCGGTTGCCTCGATATATGACCAATACTGTACAGCCATACACCTATGTATACCATGCACTACTAATTGAAAAATGTAAAGCCCACACACAACTGGTTATCGTCTTGGATATTGTAGTGCATGGACATTTTGCTATGAGAAACTCAGAAAATATCTGAGATACATTTCATACTGTTCCAAGTGTCATTGCCTGCATAAAATTGACAAATCTTCCACGTCAGCTGTCAAAGAGATGTGTGTCCTTTGAACTTTACTGGCAGGAGTTGAACTTGAATGAGATGAAAAGCGATGCAGCCAAATGAAAAGTACCAATCATATAGGAATCCTGAATGCTCATTAGAAGCGTCAGGATATTATTGTAACTGCTGATGTAATCTAGAAACCCAATGTGCATTATTTCAAATATGGTTACCCTGATTTTGCAGCTACTTTGCAGCTGAATTTGCATACTGCTAGACAAAAGTGTAGTAATACAGTTGTATATGTCACTATCGATAATGCAACCCAACCTTAAAAATAGAATTTGAAAAGCAAAGCTGCAGTCATTTTCACCTTATTCCATAGTCAGTGTAAAAGGCACCAGTCCTGGAATAAGTCATAGTAATTTCGTTACTGAAATATGCAGTGGAGGATTCTATTTATTAAAGTAAATAGTTTTTTTCTGCAATTGCCATTCTAACTGTGAGAAACCTGACATATATAACACTGTATATTGATTTTACTTTCCACCTCTGGCAAAATTCAAATCCTAACAATTTGTGGCCTTTTTAATAAGGTGCGGATGGTTTCACAAGGAGCACAGACCAATGGGAGTGAGGCAAAGCACCGGAAGCTCTTGAAAAGTCTTTCTGAAGCAGGTATGATGGGTCGTTACCATGTCCAGATCTGGAATCTGGATGAAGCCAATGCTTCAGGAAGGACGAAATCTACAGAGGAGTTCCACGTTGTATCCAGCACTGTTAGTCAGGATTCGGGTCTTGCTGGAGGAACTGAGTCACTTCCCGCTATGCCAAGCGGGGGAGGGGGCGGCGGGGGTGGCAGTGGGGCAGCCAGTGTCCCTGCGTCCTCCCCGCCGCCATCCCTCCTATTAAGCAAGGAGAACCTCAGCAAAAGAGGACCACCTCCAGAGAAGGTGCGTAAGAAGAAGAGCAAGAGGGAACATGAGGAAGTGTTTGTGGACTTTGGACCATCTGACTGTGTGCCTGGGAGGATGCGGGCAGTGACAGTGGCTGGTGGAAGTGGGGTTGTTTCAGTTAGTAGTGGAGGTATGGATGCAAAGAGGGACAAAAGGGTGCTGCAGAAGACATTGTCTGATGGCGAGATCCTGCTAGAGAGACGTCGGGCTGTCACCATGGCATCTGGCTATGTGGAGGTAAGGAAAGGTAGAAGAAAGCCATTCTCATTGCATTGATCAAGTGTCCCACTAAATAACAGTGCATTTTCACTTTGTACTTCCAAGATATAACAGATGCATTGATTAGAAAAGATATTGTCAGTGTGAAAATTAACTAGCCACACCACAACTCTCACAATTCAGCATTGACGACAGTTTTTCTGTTCTCAAGTTTGAAATCTTAATATAAATACAGTAATATTGTGGAACTGAATTTGTTTCCATAAGAGGTATTAGACTTCATGCATGTTGAAACTGCAAAAAAAAATTTGCACCTCAGGAAAGCGAATTATTTTTGAACTATACTTGGAAGTGCATATTAATTGAAATGTGCTGATTACACTGTAGCTGTCTTGTTTTCAACTGACTCATTGTTATGTAGCAAAGAGGAGGGAATAAGCTTAGATTTCACACATATAAGGAAACTACTGAACTTTGTACGTATGTGTAAATGACTATCTCTCTTTTGAGAGTCCCCTGATTCTCTCCTTTCCCTGCGGATATAAGGGAAGCTCATTTTAAGTCAGTTACAGGTAGCATAATCCAACTTAAATCAATACCAAAGCTGCCATGAATTTTCATGAACTTTTTTGAAGTTCAAACCTGGCTTTGCAATGGAAGATGAAGTTGAAATTACATGGTATAAACTAATTACATTATGCAATAGTGCTGGACACTCCCATTGATGCATAGAGCTCTAGAACTTAGTTGACATGCATGTTCCAGTCTCACACAATTTTGGGATTTTAGCCTGCTAGTAGTTCGCACTGTTTGTTTGGTCTATTTGGTCATTTTGTGCTCAGTAGTGACACCCGCGTGTAGTTAAATTATGTCAAATGCCCCATGTTAATTCGAAAAGACTGGATTCAGGAAAAATTTGCAGGTAGGGGGTGCGTACAAAAAAGGTAGTTTGCTGTGTAGACTTGAGCAAGGGCTGAGCAGATTAAATGAAGCCAATTTTTAACAAGTGTTGTGAGAGCCCACTCTGAGAGAGTCCGGTTTTTGCTATCCGGAGGTGGACCTGGAGGGCTCGAGGAGTGAGGACGTAATCGAGAGGTGCCGCGTGCAAGAAGAAACATACACGGACTGGCTTGATCGCCGGCCCGCCTCTGCCTACTTCTCATCCAACCCGGAGCGGACAGCCTCCGAGGAGGAGGTGGCAGAGGATGAGTTCCATGAAAACCTCATCTACAAGGGATTTCTTCGAAAGCGCAGCCTTTCTCTGGAGGAACCCCTTTCCAACGTGGATGGTGGCCAAAGATCTGAAGATGGCCCTTCTGCCTCCATCAGTCAGTATGCCAGTGAGTCTGAACTCAGACCCACTGTGTCCACCATTGCCCTGCCTACCGGACGGTCCCCTCTGGGATCCACGGATGATGCCCATAGTGACCTTTGGAGCGAGTCACAGGTGTGGTATTTCTGTGCTGTGTGGCTGTGAGTACACGTATCTGTGTGTGTTAAAAAGAACTCCTGGGGCATTTGGCACTATTTGACTACCCGCACATAAGTTGACATCATAGACCAACACTACTGAGACTTCTGAAGTGATGGTACAGGAGTGAACATGCCTAAAGGGGCACATACCACTCTTCCTTGTCATATGAGAATCCTACATTGCAGGTGGCTATTGACTTAATAAGGTCTGCAAGGTAATGTTCACCTCTTGGTGCTTAGAAGATCTCAGCAGTGGGGTCTGTGAATTGTTGCTTGCCATCTGAATTCCCAACATGTTGGTTTATCTCCTAGGTGACAGTATTACATCGAGGGGCCCATGAGGGCGGAAGCAGCAGCATGGCCACCACTGGCCTCAGTGACTCGGACAATGGGACCCATTTGGGGTCAGGATCTGACCTGAGTTCTTCAGCTGGAGTCACCCCATCCACCAAAAGGAAGATGGTACTGCAGCGGGGTGCCAGCCTAGAAGCAGAGGTGTTGGAGGAGGCAGATGAAGATGTTGCACTTCGGGAACGGCTCAAATACACAAGTGCAACCAGTACATCCACCAGAGAAGTGTATGTTGTGTCAGAACCACCTGAGATGTTTAGTGACAGGCGTAGTGTAGGGCCACACATTCAACACAGGAAGCCCAAGCTACTGCCAAAACCAGTGTTGTCTGGTGACTTTGAACGTGCATCACCTCTAGGGAGTGATCGGTGTGAGCTAGCACGCACTGATTCTGGGAAAACTACATCAGACATGAGCGAAACATCAGAAGATTATGTCACTGCCACTGAGAACTCAGCTACCAGCAGTTTTGAGTGAGTGTTGCTGTAGTGGTCGGTTCAATTTGATGAAACCAAAAACCAAAAAAAGAACGCTAAACTAATAATGCAAAGTTTACAGTTGATGGGGTATGTAAATAATTCAGAGCAGTTAAGATGATGAACAATTTAAAGCAAATTTAGCCTTAATATTACATGCCCCAAGAGCGGAATTGTATTGGTTTAGGACCAGTACTTTTCTTTTTTCCCCTAGTTATTTGAAATATTTATATTCTAAAATTTAAAAAAAGACTCAGTCTTATTTCAGTATTATGGTAACAAATACAATACGGTCCTTATGTGCAAATAGTTAGTAAGGAATTGTACAAGTTGCTTTTTAGCTGCACACTGCACAGTATACTACATCATCGTGCACCTGGTCATTTAATGTTATTGCACCTGCAGAGGACTACGATTATGCCCGTCTAATGGGACACATGTGGTGTTAGTCCTGTTCTTGTATCTTTTGCTAGATCACTCAATTCTTGCTTTTTAACTTGCTAGGCACACTTGCACTCCCATTTCAACCTAGAGCCAAGAAATGATTCCTGGAATGCCAGGCAGTTCTAAAACTATTCATTTGCACCTGGAATGAATACCTTTTTTTTTTTTCCAAATTATGTCAGAATGTATGCCAATGTCATGGCTAGACCTAAGGCAGTGAAAGCACTTAATCAAAATCAAGACCCATCAGCATTTTCATGCAGTGTAACGTTGGTTAGGAAAAGTCTGTTGATAAGAATTGAACGACTGATCATACCCACGCCCAAATTGCAATACGTGATCTGAATCCTACTGAACTACTGCAGAGGTGTGATAGGACGATATTGGGCAGGGGGAAAGCAAGGATAGTTTTTGATGTAAGTTGGATTAATAACTTGGATATGGAAAATTCAGGTATTGTTGTGAATTCTTGCAGGAAAATGGGATTTGTAGGCACTTGTTCTTGATGTATAGAGCCCAGAGGAATGTGGAATTTCTTTTTTTCCATTCTCACGTACAAATTGTCAGTGGATATTGGCATGTGATGCTTGTGGCTACCAACTACAGAGATTTGGGCATTATTTATTGAGAAAAATTATAGGAGAAATTTTGTGACTCATTGCCAAGTAGTCCGGACTTGTACACTTTAAAGAAGGAACAACTCTTGCTTTTTTTTTTTTTCATTATTTCGAGTGTTCCTAAGCAGCAGTTATGTCAGTGTAGCACATCAGACTAGCTTCCACATGGTAAAGTGCCAATAAGTTATATTTTGTTTCATTGTATTTCAGAACGGCCACTAGACGGAGTGGATCATCACAACGTAACTTGTACCGTGAAGGGAGCTCATTCGAGAGTGGTTCTTCTGTGTACAGCCTCGCTCGCACTGAGACTGCCACAGAAGATGTGCTTTTGGAGGAGGTGGAGGGAGAAAATGGTGCTGAAGCTGAAGATGTCAGTGCCAGAAGTGCTACACCACGTGCTGAGATAATATCAGTTTCTGAACGCCCACGTTTGTCTCGTGATAGCACCTTGACACCCCAAAGTTCTAAGACCCGCACCTCTACAAGTGAGTATGATGAGAGCAGCAGTTCTGGGAGCTATACTGTTGATGGCAGCTCAGTTGAGATTGGTGTTCGCTCCGAGGAATCACCACTACACCGTCCACGCGATGACGATGATGATGCCAAGTCAGAGTCCGCTTGGACAGAGGAGGAGCGACGCCACATGAAACGAAACATGACGCTTGATTTTCCTCCTGGTACAACTATGTTTGGTAAAGGTCCTCCCCGGGGAGATGGAGCAGCCCCAGTGCGCCGTAAATCCAGTGTTGAAGTTATTCTGCGTGATCCAAAGGCAGCCATGGCTGAAATAACAGGAGGGAAGACAGTCCGAAGGAGCAAATCACGTAGTCGTAGTCCAGTGCAAAAGAAGGATGGTACAAAGCCAATACGCACACCAGCTGTTGAAAAGGCAGCAGAAGAACCAATAACGCCTGGTATGGTTCGAAGTCCTGCAATGCATGAAGGTTTTAGAATGGACGAATGGGTTATAGAAAGAACGCCAGCTCACACACCAGAGAAGGTACTAGAAGAACACACCTCTGATGAATCATCAAGCCAGCGCGTTGAAGCTGGCAATGGGCGAGAGAGACGTCGACGCTCAAAAGGCAGCCCTGGCAAGTCTCCTCGAAGGCGATCCAGAGAGGGGACATCTGCTGAAAAGAAGCGGCGCAGCCCATCAACTGGGAAGGAGCAGCACAAAAGCAGGAGGCGATCTGCCAGTTCTGAGTCACGTAAAGAAGCAAGCACAACACCTCGGAGAAGCCCACGTGAGGAATCAGCAGATGTGTTGTCGCCACCCCATGCAGGCAAACACCTGAGTCCTGGGCGCAACAACAATGGAATTGGGAGCCCACCTCCAAGGCACAAGCCACATGTCAGTCCAGACACTTCTGGTCACCTCCTGGGTCTCAGTTACGAATCTCTTCGATCTGTAAGCCCTGGGAGTGATAGTGTGTTCTTTTCTGACACACTAGATAAGTCTGATAGGTCTACAGGTGGAAGAGGAGGCGGGGAAGGATCGGCTGGAGGAGCAGATGTTGTCTGCAGTCATTGTGGGGAAAGAGTCAGCCGGGAGTCGGAAGGAGCTGATCATCATCAAGATGGTGAGTCCAAATTAAATTCACGAATACTGAAATGTGTGGCCTTAGTTTGGATTATTATAAATTGCAATGTATACCAGTACTTTCTTAGTAGTAGAACAGTATGGTACCAAAATCAGAATTACTGTTGAACTTTTCCTGTACATGTATTTGAATGGTATTCTCTACTCAATTTTTTTAGATTCTGAGCATACCTCTGCTGCTGCTGATCCAGCAGTCCTTCAGGAAATAGTGAAACCACCTGCTGGATTTGCTGATTCTCCTGAGCTTCCAAAGGCACCTATTCCACTCACAACAACTTCTCCCCCATATGTGACTGTCACTGAAGCTACCACAGTGACCACGACTGCCTCAGCCAAGCCTAAGAAGGATGACAAGCCTGGGAAAGGATCAGCAAAGCAGCAGCGCAGAGAAGATATTGCGGCCATGGCCACTGGTGATTCCCCGTCACAACCTAGTACCTCAGGGAGTGGGGGTGGATTGTACAAAAAGAATGAGCGTCGCATGCGGTCAGAGGAACGCATGCATACAACAGAACGGAAGTCTAAAAAGGAGCGGGCAGAGAACATTCGAGCAAAGTCTGAGGAACGTGGACGAGAGGACCCACTGGTTGATCCCAGTTGTCGCCCTCAGGCACGCTCCACCGGAGCTAGTTTGGAGTCATTAGGTGGCGCCAGAAGGTCTGATGCTTCCACCCAAAGCTCATTGCGTTCCAGCATGCATGATTTGTTTGGTGAGGATGAAGAGGAGTCCGGAGGTGTGTATGCTGACTCATATAAAGCATATGCATGGATATATATTGGTGAAAATGAGGAATTGCAAGTGTGGAAGAAACCAACCAGTACAAAAGATGAGGAGGAAGATGATGAGGAGGAGGAAGGAGAAGGGGCAGAAGGAGGAGGAGAAGAAGAGGAAGCAGAGCACACTCCAGTCTGTCGCACTGTATCTGGGGAGTCAACTGGGAGTGAGAAGGAGTTCAGGCGCAAGTACCAGGCCATAACACATCGGATGGTTCATCGGAAATCCAGTGTTGAAATGTACAATCGCCTCGCCAACAATGCCTTTGGTAAGTTAAGCCAGCATTATTTTAGAGCTGCAACATGGTGGTATTAATATTTCACATATGCATGCACGTAGCACCAGTTTCAGTATCCTCATAGCTATGAACCTAAGCCCTTGAAGTGCTCTAGCTACAGATATGTACCATTATGCAGGTCTGTTGCTTTTGGGGGAGAATCTCTTTACAAAAATTTTTATTGCCAAATAGTCCTTGTGAAATACCTTATGCTATTCCACCTCTAGAACAATAAACATTTAGCTATGTCTGCAAGGAACATATTGAAGCCCTTTGCTCAGCCAACTGCAAGAGTTGGCGAACTCATTTACATTGGGGCTCAAACGCAATGTCTGTCATGTTGATTGATGGCTTGTTTACGTAAGATGTATGAGGATGTATTTTTAAACAATTTCCAATACTGTTTTTGTGGATGTGAAAAAAATTCTTTTGTGAAAATCCACGCCAGTTCAGGTTTTTGTTTCTTGTCATGACTGAAGGAATGTAAGAAATTGGGAAATATCCACAAAAAGGTATTACGAGCTGGAAATATTTTTTGGGAACTATTTTGTGTGTTTTATACTAAGCCCTTTAGTGTGTAATGACAACTTGCAAAAGTTGTGATATCGTAGTCCTCGTCCTCTTTGCTATTGTGTAAGCAGAAAATTTTAAAACATGAAATATCTCACAAGTGATGTAACTGACGATCTTGACCCAAAATCACTTCTTTGAGTCGGATACGCAAGAGGGCTCCCGTTTTGGACAAGTGTGGATTATTTTGCATCTCTTTCACTTCCACCCTTCCTCCCCAACTCCATCCCACCAGTTCTGTGCCAAATTGGCTCTGGTCCCAGAAGCATGTTTTGGGAATGTCGGGGGGGGTTTTCTTTCGAGAGACATGCCAGACACGAGCTAGTGAGGACTGGGAATCTTACTCATGGCGGTGGAGGGTGTCTCTTGAGTTTGTGTGCACAATGGGAGGTACAAAAAATTGAGTGATTATGGTGTCTGAAAAAAATTCTACCCATCTGCATCATCTTTCTGCAGAGCAAAAAGCTCCCTGCTGCTCCTCACTGAAACAGATGTTGCAGGACCTTCTCAAGCTGATGATGTTTGTATGGGCCCGTGAATGTAGGATGGTGAGAGTGGTGGCCGACATCGGTAAGGAGGCCTGCAACTAATTGCCTGTGTGACTAACTCTCAGCATGGTTTGGGTCAGATCCAGGAACCAGCAACAATGACTGCTTCACTTATGCTTTCCTTACAGATGCACATGTAACATTTATGTCATACCTTGATAGTGGTTTGCTTTCTATTCACAATTAACATCTTATTGCTACTGCGGTAATACTAAATGAGGCGATCAGGAAATCCCAGGACACTAATCATAGTGTGATTCATGGGATGGAAATGCTGACTTGACATGAAATAATTCAATTGATATTTTTAGTACAGTGTAATGAATAGCAATCCATGTACTGCACCATTATAGCATTTCTAAAAACTGCAAAAGGAATATTCAGAGAGAGAACGGAAGTGTCTGCAAGTGACAAGGAAGCAGCTGTCAGACTGTTGAGGGATTGAAAACAAGGGGCACCAAAAATATATAAAGGCATTACCGAATGTTGTGACAAACATGCTATAATGATACACCATAAGTGAAACTGTGCAGAAATCCTCAGTAACAAAAATCTGGACATGAGGTTAGATTTCAATATTAGAAGAGAATGCTCAGATATTTCTCAGGCATTACTTCATAACTAATAATGTCCATACCACATACAATGTACTCGTACTTTGGAGCCAACCTCCCAGACTCATTATTTTTGGATGGTTTAAGCATTCCTAAAATACTTATGGGTACCCACGAGTCAACAGTTTCTGTTGACGCACTTCTGGCTATTTCAGAGTGGGGCAGTGATGTCATAGTTTACCTGTTGAGTCAACTCTACTTTTTTTCCCCAGAGAGCGACAAAAAAGTGGCTGTCCGGAGGCAGTCTGGGGAGTTTGGCTTCCGCATCCATGGCTCTCGGCCTGTGGTAGTGTCGGCCATCGAGCCAGGCACCCCAGCTGAGTCATCTGGACTTGAGGTGGGCGACATCATCATCACCATCAATGCTGTCAATGTCCTTGATGCCTCCCATTCTGAAGTGGTGAAAATTGCTCATGCTGGTAAGAATATCTTTTATTTCAGCTGCATTACATATTATCAAAATATGCATTTTAAATCATGGCAAGATGAACTTCAGCACTATGTACAAGCTTAATCAACACATATGCATCTCTGCACCGCATGATACAATCTAATAGGACATTTTATAGGCCTATTCCGCCATACAGCTTATGGATATATTTGCTGCTTTTGGCACTTTTATTTTTCCCCTAGTGATGCTTTGCAGGATTATAAAACGTGATCACAATACTTAAATGTAAATTCTTACATGTTGCATTTCTCTGGAAAAAATTATACACAGAATAATTCCTGATGTCTGTGTCAAGTAACAGTTGCTGTAATGAAAGTAAGAGGGAAAAAACCAGATTCTCATAAGTCAGTAATCATTCACATTCATGGTTTCTCTTGGGATTTCATCCTGTATTTCCAACAATCACTAATATCTCCAATATTGCCTGCATGTGATCACAAATAAAGGCAAGGCATAAGCTACATTAGTAGATTTTTCGTAAAGGCATGGAGATCTTAGGGTGAGTTAGACTCGCAATAAATACAATTAAGGGGTTAAGAGAGACACACGGATCACGGTGACTTGCAGTGGGCTCTTCTGCGTCAGGATCAGACCTGCTGGAGCTGGAAGTGGCACGCACCTGTGATGTCCTCACCCCTGTGATAACAGACCCGCAGCAAGCTAGTCCTCTTTATGCTGGTTACCTCTGGAAGCTAGGAGCAGGTGGTGGAAGTACTGGCGACAAAGACAGCAAAGGGGATAAATCAGCAAGCAAGAAGTGGTTTCGTCGCTGGTTCTGCCTAAAGCAGGACTACTGCCTGTATTACTACAAGGGTGAGGGAGAGTCACAGCCTGTGGGGGCCGTGATGATGCTCAACTACTCCATTTCACGTGCTCCGGATGCATCCCGAATGTTTGCCTTTCGGCTAACCAAGCCTGGCTCTTCCTCATCTCCACTCTTGCTGGCGGCAGAATCCGATGACTCTCTGCAAAGATGGGCAGCTGTGCTCGCTCATGCTGCTGATGCGTGCTCCCAGGTACACTTGTTGTCTAGTTGCATTTGGGGTATTCCGTCTTGGTGTCATTGGAATTCACGTTTTTAAATGATCAAGACATGCATTGATCCAATGTGATCCCAGTGATATATTCAGATGAAAAATGACATGCGAAGGTAATCAGACTGTCATGTAGAGAAACTTGTATGGACAATACGTGCCTTTACAGTTACTTATTTTATGAACATTACATTCATGACTTATTTAGCCAATACTATTTGATATGCGCTCTTTTAGGTCAGACGCTTGCTTGGTTTTTGATCAGGCAACATTGGTTTCTTTACAGGCTGATCGCTGGATGGAAGTGAGCCGCAGACAAACCCGTCTCCGCCCATCTGCCATCCCCCATCCTGACTGCTTTGGTTACCTCATGAAGCTTGGCTACCGTTGGAAAACCTGGAAACGTCGTTATTGTGTGCTCAAAGATGCTTGTCTCTACCTCTATGACCAGGCTGACTCGGAGTCTGCCCTTGGTGCGTCAAATTACATTTCAAACATCACTTGCCAAGTGAAATTGTTGGCTCAAACTTTACATTGTTGAGCTCTCTTCACGTGTAAAATTTTTTGGCAATAAGAGCTATCATATATTTGAACCACTTTGGTCATTTATGGTACAATACCAGTGCTCTTTCATAAATTATCACATAAATATACTACTGGACTTGCATCATAAAACTGTTTGGTTTACAGTGAAGTAACATTCCAGTAACAAGTTTGCATACTACTGTTTGTACCAATTGTACTCACTAGATACACAATATGTAATGTGTTCTCTGACATGTAATGTTATAATTAGCACATTGGCTCTGGCACTTGAACACAATTTACTTATTTTAAACAGGAGTTGCTCATCTGCATGGATACCGTGTGCAGAGTTCCAACGTTGGAGGAAAGAAGTTTACCTTTGAACTTACTCCTCCTGATGCCAAGTTCCGCCATTTCTACTTGTACACTGAGACAGAGACCGACAAGAAGAGGTACGGAATACTTTTCCACACCTAGCCTTGAGAGGCTGCCATAGACAGGCTTAGATCCAGTTGCTGAACAAAAATTCAGGGAAACTCCTTGGTTGTGCACAATATTTTAAACATATGTTCAGAGACTCATTAATTTGCATCAATGTAAAGAAAGGAAAGTCTCTTAACCTTGAGGGTTGTATGTTTGCATGAACCCCCTTTTCCAACATATCTCCACAAGAATTGTTACTTTAATGTTGAAAAATTAAGGTCTGATCTGTTTATTTCAGGTGGTTAGCAGCTCTGGAATACTCAATTGATCGCTGGATAAAAGTCGGCTGACGACACGCCAACCTCTAGACCCAACAAAATCATACCAATTGTCGAGCCACAGCTTTCGACCATTACCAGCCAGTCAGCAGTGCCAAAGAAAGTCCCCCCTGGGTCGGGGCAGTTTATTTGTTGTTGATGTTTCTTTTTGAGGGGGTAGAACAACTTGGGGGTGAAAATGTGGTGTGCAAGTATCGGTGTGAAAGGGCGTGCATGTGATTGTGCGAGGTTGCAAGAGAGAGAAAAATACCTTAGAGCTCAGGACACTAGCATGTTTGGGGTGTTGAAGATCGGAGTCTAATAGTGACTTAACTCAAAGGGCCAAAGTACACAGAGTAGGGTTCCCGAGGCTGCTGTGTGTTGACGACGCTTGTAGGGGATATGTTTGCTTCTTGAAAGCCCTGCTTTAGGGATGCGAATCAAGACATTTGGGGGTCAGTAGAAATGCTACAAGGGTTAAGAAAAGAGTGAGAAAGTAAGCACGGGACCCGCGTTCAATTCTAGAAATTAAATTTCGGAAATTTTATCAACAGTTTGTTTTTTACTTTTCACCAGTTCAGTTTACCCTGGGGGCAGCTGTAACTAAGCTATTACTATTGAGAAGAGTGATTGCTGGTACTCACACCTTGTTATACCATGTGTTTGCATCAGGTGGTGGTGTGGTCAGGTGCCACATATTTTCAAATTGTTCAGATGTCATTGTTGATTAACATTTGGCAGATAATGTTGAGCTGCATTTTCCTGTGATAGTTGTAATATGTGTAATAATATTTTGTAGTGGGAGTGGGAGAGGGCTTAAGAGTAGTGCCGTGTGGATTTCTAACTACTCTTCAATAGCAACATGTAATTTTTGACTGCCCAATTTGTATGCATGATTGTTCCATCTTCAAGATTTGAAGGTGGGACATTATTCAAGAAATGTAATTATCAGCCGACACTAACACCTGGGTCTGCAGATGGACACTTGCATCAATTGTTAACAAGAACTTGAACTGCCATTTACTATTGGCAGTGATTATCATTACAGTACAACCTACTATTGCTGCTTTTGCATGCATTTCCTGCATGCTGACAGATCAGAGTGACGAGGCCGTATGTTCCAGTATACCAATTAATAGGAAGACATTTGCAGCGTTGCCACGACTGTAGCTACGTTCCAGTACAAAGTAAGTGTGCCTTACAGTCTTTGATAGTTGATGCAGGTAACACCTTCATATCATGTTTAGGAAACACTGGTGACCATGAGTTTTGATTTTGAAAAAGAAAAAGACAAAAAAAGATACATTATATGGTAGTCTAGTCCCTTAATCACGATAACTTCTGGTACCCGGTACTAATAACAATCATTATGAGTCTTAATTTATACAAGCTGTAACAAAGTTGTTGCTTTTTATAAGAGCGTTATTGTTTTTAACATTTTTATTAAGTTTGTTAAAGAGTGAATTTTTATGCTGGTTATATGTAGTGAATAAATTTTTTGGTTGATTTATTTGAATTTGTCAATTTAAAGGCGTGATCAGGGTGACGCATATGTTTCATCCGTGATGTTATCCCAATAAAACACGAATAAATCAGCTAATCAAATTTATTCACAATATTCCCTGCATCGCCACACCGTATTGTTGCACACAGTAGAGCAGTAGTTTTGACTCCTACTAGATGGCGCCACAGGTTCGTTGGATGCTTTCAAGTGACTGCACCTGAGCGACATCTCGTAAGTACCTTTATTAACTAAAGATTGATCAGACTTCATAGATATATACGCCATAGATAACAATGTCAACAATTGCCATATTTGCCAAAAAAAAAAGAGCACGTACCAAGAAAATGGGAAGTGAAATCACGATGACCCATGGTTTCCCACTGCGTCTGAGTTGACCTATGACCCTTTGATTTGGGCGGAACAATACGCCGTTGCCTACATGACAGAAACCAGTGGAAATGTGCCGTTTTCTCACGAAGGTCAAGTCTTTTTTTTTTTTGTACCCTTCATCCTTAAAATTGCTCTAGGCAAGCAGGGATAAAAGCCGAATAATTTTTCCCTCCAACTCCCTCGTTCTGTATGGTCACATATCGCCCCGGGTCCGGCCCCGGGTCTCTCTGGCGCCTTAGGCGCAATAAACATTTTCCCACCCTCGGCGCAAAGCAGGGGTCAAGCGCGTTTGACCCCGATGGCCTCCATCATTCTGTAGGCGCCCGAAGAGGAGGAGAAGGGGTCGTTGTCTTCTAGGAAACCACCAGGCCGCCTAATTACGGGGGCCTCCAACTTGCAACAGATATTTTTTTTTTTTTTTTACCTTCCTGTAACCTCCTCATCGTCTTCAAAAGTTAGGTCGGCTATTATTTTTGTCTCGCCGCCAAAAGGTTCAAAATTTGGCCCGTGTTTGAGACGCGCTTCTAGTTGGCTTCTGGACCAATTGTTAGTCAGGATGACGTCAGACGCTGGCAGAAAATTGAAAAATGAATAATTAGTATGAAAAATTTGTATTGGTATAATGAAGATGTTAGTGAGACCCTTTTTTTTATTTTTTTGAAAATTGGAAAAGGTTAAAAAAAAATGTCGGCGTTCTTTTGGTTAGGGCCTCCAAAGAGATGCTAGTTGCAGATAGGACGGTTATGAGGCACTCTCCGCCTCCACAGCTCCCAACAACAAAATAGAGACCGGAATTATTATGAACCCCCTGGACTTTTTTGGTCGACTAGTCCTGACAGACCAAAAATGAAGGTTTTGTCCCCGTTGGAATTTCTGGTTGGGGGTCCAACCTGTGGGGGTTACCTGTACGACGATATTGAGATTTTCAGAATGAATATTCGGAGTCAAAAGTGTATGTTGGGGATATATTTTCTGGTTCACTGTGTGCATAAACTAGTGTTTTTTATGGGTGCATCGAGTGTGGAGGTATGGGACGACACGATTTTTATGAGGTACCTGGTGTATAAGGGATTCAAAAGGACCGAATTGATTTATGTGCCATATTTTTAATAGAGGTGGGTGGTGTTCATAAAAACTTTGAGCAATAATTATGGGTCAGTTTTGACAGTTTTTAACGAAAAATCAGCTGGATATCGTTGGGCGTACATATTTTGATTGCGCATGTAACCAACGTTGAGTTGTGAATTTATATAACCGAAAATTCATTGCAATTCAGACCTTGGATAAATTATTCGATTTTTATCAAACACTTTTGATAGCCGATAAATTCCTTATAGAGTGGAACAATCGCTACGGATATTCCAATAGGGCTGACTCTCCGAACAATCGGGTGCCAAAGGCGTTGCTTTGAAATGGTAACTACTTTTAAAGGATGGGCTCGTCAGTGTTGTGGCTGCTGGGTCATGCCGTGTCAAAACGGGAGAAAGAGGTGGGGTGACCATCTCAGATTTTGCTACAAAAATCATTTACTATAGTGCGTACACAAACATGAGTTGTTGCCAAATATTCAATTGAAGCTATCTACCATACGGAGATACGGCCATTGTTATATTTACGTCGTTTGGCAACAATCGACCCGGACGGAGAAGTTACAAGTAGGCTATTTTCAGTGTAGCTATTGTTGTAATCTCATGAGGTGAAATGTGAATCGTCATGATGGCATTATTATTTGCCTAGACCTAGAACCTAAAATTAAATTACTTTAAGAAACTCGCATTTTGTGTGGTGCTATAATGACCATATTTCTGCAAAAGACCACGGTTAAACACATAATAATAATGTGACACACATGATAAGTGGGTCTTCTGGTCGTTGAAAATGTTTTAAAAAAATATCACGACTAGAACAATTTTGGAAATTTAAATTCATTTAAATTATCATTTTTCTCAAGGTGGGGTTGGGCTGCTTTTAAAGTGATGCATGTTCCTAGAAGCGCACTTCCATGCTTGACCTAGCGGTGAAATAATTATTTCTTTGCCACAAGTGGTTCACCCGCAGGAATACTTTGTATAGCGGCAAATTAACCAATATTCGGGGATTCCCATGGCACCCTGACATGCATGCCTTGGGATATCCCTTGAGCATAGCCATCCTCACAGAACTGCGGGGCTCTCAAAATAAACATTTTTTCACCATAACTACACATAGCACTAGTTCTCCACTTTGGATATTGGTATGAAGGAATCAATTTTGGACAACGTCACGGAAGAAAATGAAAAACTTGCTAAGAGTTTTATAATGTGACTATTTAATAGATCCTGTGGGGTCCAATTAACTCCAAGTGAGCGAATGAGGTAAAATGAGTGGAAATAATTGCTGGAACATTTCCTTCCACTGATTTAAGTAGAAGAAATGCTAATTTTTTCACTTAAACCGTCCTCATTAACCACGAAATAAACGGGAAATATATATTTCACTTATTCGAATGGAAATGAGGGTTTTCCGATACAGGAGAAGAGTCATATTCCACTTAAATAAGTGCAAGATAATGTTCAATTATTGTCACTTATTTGAGTAGAAACTGTATCAGTGTGTATAAAACCAACTGAAAAGATGACGCAACACTGTATAGAGCTCAGTTATGTGAAGATGGTTATGCTGAAGGGGTATACCCCAAGGCATGCATATCAGGTGCCAGGGAAATCTCCACAATCAGCAACAAAGTGGTATCGTTAGCGAAAAAGTTTTTGCTCCCAGAAATAATCGTTTTGCTCTCCATTATTTTTGTACTGTACAGTGGCGCACCTCCGAAAGCCCTATTTGAACACCCTAGTAACATAATTATATGGTCGGTTAAAGCAATTTAGGAATAACTCGAATATCTACATAAAATCGCGTTTAAATAATTCTGGAATTAGAGAATGTTCACGTGAAGAAAATCTCTTCCAGGTTATATGGGAATAGGTTTTGGAGTTATCACACTCATGGTATACTTACCATCAGAGCAAATCACAAAGAGGACTGCAATAATATTAACAAAGCAATGGACGAGCCTACACTGGAATACGTATATCCCAGAGTTTAAAATGTATCAGTTACTCTACAGTTCATGAGAGATTGCACAGTCAAATATTATTTACGTGTAACACATGTCTGCAATGCTAGTCCTTGAGATAATCACTTATATATAAAAACCGATATGGTACACTCATTATTACTTCCTATATAACTGGCGGGGTACAACTCAGAACCAATGCAGTGCAGAGGTTCCAGGTATGTAGGAAGCATCATGATTTTCCCAAATGCTGGGAACAGACACCCAGAAGACGCCAGACAAAATCCAGCTAAAACCAACCTGGAACTGCGGGCACCAACCGGTTCCTGGAATTCAGTGTACACTTGTTGGAAACGATTTTCTCCTTCTTCTCGGTACATCGTTTGCCTCAGTCGTTATAGGGCACAAAATATTTCAGGACTAGTCTCGTAAGTTGAACTAACTACTGAAAGGGCTCTCATGTTACAGGTGTCAAAATGATTCTTTTTTTTCATGCAAAACTAACAAGCTATGTAATTCTTGCAATAATATTATGTTTATTATTATTATACTCTTATGGTTCCCTGCCTATACGGTATGTATATTATATGACCAACATTTTTCAAAGAACCCGAAAATGTGTCTGTGTGTTGCATCCATACATCAGTGAGTGAATTTAATCACCGCTCTGCAGGCACAAGGAACGTTTTCCTTTCACATATTTCTTCACGCCCATGTAAATTTATGAGTAAAAATAAGCAAAGCAGGTGGTATGTAAGGGGAGGGTAGGTTGATTCGCACGTGGGCGAAGTGGAGACGGGGCAAAGTTGGTGGCGATTTGTTCCGGGAGGAGGAGTCCGGGATTCTCTGTCGGGAGCCATCAAGAGCCACGAGATGCGTCCATTGTCATGGAAATTATTTTCGGGGAGGCCAACTCCAGGGAGGGATAACATAAGATATGGCTAACTACGAATGTTTTGTGTGCGCATGTTTCACAATAAGGTGTTTCGTAAGTGTCAATTACTGTTTCTTGTACATAATTCAATTGTCCAATTGAAATATTTGCAAGTGAATAAGTGAGTGAAGGATAACAAAATGACGGTGAAGTCAATGAACCTTTTGAACATTCTGATGCAGACGTACCACACATGAAGGCAGTACATTTAAGGAAGACCCTGTACGTTAGAGCACAAAGGTGATTGCCTGTAGTGAGACCATTGTGTGACCCATTGTTGTGAAGCTTTCACTATAAGGGCAGGACCACCGTGGATGCGTCGGAGGGTATTGTTGCCATTTATGACCGCAATCATCGTAACCCTCAGCAGGTGACCAGTTGCCAAATATCGGGGTCTTCGGTTCCCACAGTCATAAACAGAGCCAGGCTTTTCATGGCAGCACAGAGGGCGCTCAGGAGTGATGGGGGAAGACGTTAGTGGGGTTGGCTTCTTCCAACAACCCCGCTTTCCGGAAAATTCAGTTGATTTTACCGATACCATAAACCCCTCCAGGGGCGTATTAGTGAAGAGTCGGCCTTTCAATCGGACCAGGTGCTAATATGACAGGCAATCTCATGCTTTCGGCAGTAGAATTACTGGGCACAAAATAAGACATTAGAAGGTTCTCTCCCTGCTAGTCAGAGACATCTTGCTACCATGAACTCCAGAAAATGTTAGAAAATCTATTGGGGGGCGTGTAATTGACAGGTGTTAATTCGGTCGGTTAGGCTACTAGATAAGCTATGTTTCGCCCTAAACTATCGCACCGTGTATCTATATAGTGACAGGTGTTATGTAAATGTTGGGGCGGGGGAGGCTCCCAGCAGCGAAAATCCGCTTATCTTGGCCGTTGCTGGGGGATGCACCCATCTCCATATTGACAGATTCCTCAGATGAGCATGTTCCGAGTCGGTTTCGAGATATTCCAATCTGTCACCTGTTGGTACGTGTACGACATACGTTCGAGGATCATTATCCGGCCATTATGGCCACGTATGCAATTTAGCACTCGGTAAAAGAGCACAGACGGGTTATTAAGCCATAAGCAAATAGCCGACGTAAAATATGAAGCATGTTGCAAGTGACGCGAATGGCCCGACCTAATGCTAACAACTGTCATGAATATGCCAAAAGGTAGGTTGCAGGCACTTTGTCATGCTCTTATCCAGGGTATTGCGCCAGCTCATAAAGAACTGACTGGTTATGGCGCTCAAAATGTTTTTAACTGCCACTCCGTCATTTTCCAAATTTCTGCCTGTCAAGCGCGTCACTTCCAGTCCTCAATGAGAATAATTTGATCACGGTTTATCGCCCGTTATGCGTGGTTTGTGCCTGGGGGTACCGTCTTGAAAGGGTGACCCGAAGAGGGCTTCGATGCGGGCAAAGAAATCGCGGTGCCCTGTTCGGCCCCCAAGTCATTTGTTTTGGGTGCAGCTGGCAACTATTCCTTTAGATGACGTGTCGGCCACTTACTGCTTCGGCAGGGGGATATATGGATATAAAAAAAAAGAAAGAAAGAAAGAAAAGCGGAGATGGAGCAGCCCATTTTTACCTCCCTTTTACCCCCTGTCGGCTCGAATTTCTTGTCACTGTTTTCTTTCCCTCAGGTGGGAAGGGCGGAGATGGCTTGGGAAATGTGCGACCTTCCGTTTGGCTAGCTCTTTAAAATATAATTTTCCAACCCCGGGTCGGTTGAGGCACGAGCTAGGCCTAACCACGCCGCATGGCTCAACCGACGCTCAACCGCCATTTTTGGGACCCTGACTTGGCAGCAGAACAGGGAATGTCCCCCGTTGTCTTCCTCTGCGTCCTCGACCATGATGATGTCTCCCGCTAGGCCCCACCAAGATTTTGCATCGTAATGACGTGTCATTATGGTGGCTGACGGGAACGCGGGAGTCGACAGGGCCGGAATTTTTCTCATTTATTCGGAAGGCTTCTCCCACCCACCACTCACTAAGGCTCTGCACTATCACTGAAATTACGTGTCATCTCTGCCATCTTAGAACCCGCGTCAGGTCAGGCCTCCGTGCATTCCTGGAGCCTTTATCGCCCTGGTGCAGCTCTCCTCCACAGGAATCCATCCATTCCCATGACCACCCTTCGACCCCACACTTATTATCCCACCTAACCTTCTCGTCGCCAACATTAACATGCGCCTCCAAATTGCGTTGGCCAACTGGACTGACTAGTTGGGCTCTACTGGTAGTCTATCTGACCAAAAACCCTGAAGGAAATTCGATGGATAGGGACCTTGGCAAACCTTGCATTCCTCCAGATCGGATCGACTGGGGGGCCTCCGTTATGGCCATCCATCACAGATTAGCCCCATGCTGCAGGTCCAGGCACTGTCAAGAGAGAGACGGTTAACGTGTCAATAGGTCGTCAGAAAAGCCAAGACGATTCGGGGGATGCCGATGGCCTTCAATCCTTTTTCCCCTCCATAATAATCGACTCATTAACAGGCTGCGGAGACTATTGTTTGACCAGTCAATCACTCGGATTGATGGCATTTCTTCCCTCATTTCCACCTCACATATTTTCAAGGCACAGTGCTACGGGTCAAATATTTTTGACGTCATTTTTTTCAGTTGACATGGAAATTTTCCGTCCAACATTTTTGATATACACAGTACTCAATGATGAGTCAGCTAGAATGTCAGCAACGAAAGTATGACCACCATAAAAGTCCACTTCGGCCAGAACGTGGGTTGCTTCTTTTTGTACACACGATGCTGGGGACAATGTGAGTACAGTGTACAGGAGGTGGAGCTCTCAATTCGTGGGCAGACCTCGTGCATCCACAGTCGTAAGGTGGTGATGGACTCTTTTTTCTTTCTTTCCAAAGGATGATCCTTTAGTCTTTTTTTTTTATTCGGGGTGGAGGCCCCAGTGGCCTTTTCGACCCCGTCTGTATCATTATAAACTCGCCTTGCCCCTTCTCTCCATTCATCCCGAGAGATGCAGCAGGGCGGACGCGGAAAATTCCAGGAGAACAATGGCGAAGCCTCCTTCGACATGGACCGCCAATCTTGATGTGTACCCCCCAATCCTCCTTCCTCCCATGGCTGCCCATCTTGGGGCTTACCTCGTCCCACATCCACCTTCGCACCTGCTGAAAAATTGAGCCCATTGTTGGAACATCCATTAGAGGAATTGCCTCTCATTTTTTGGGGTCGAGGTGGGGACTATAGGGGGACACGTGGGGGTTGTTTTTTTTTTAAGCGGATGGTGGCCTCAGAAGCTGGTCAAAACCGGGGGATTGAGGAGTGATTTAGGCGCTTTTCGGATTAGGCGCATGTGGGGGTTATTGAGGAACTCTCTCTGGCGAAAGTGCCCTCGAAATAATGGCCACGAAGGTAGTGGTTGTGAAATTATAGGCGGCTCTCTCTGGGGATGGTGTGCGAGAATGTGAGCGTGGCGAGGGCACATGTTGGCTGTTTAAATGGGTAGGCACACACTACAAGCCTTAGAGTCCAGAGACGCTTTGGCAACGTTTATGGGCATGTGACAGAATTGATATGCAAATCCCACCTTTGTGATCAAAAGCAATCGACATACGCCATACGGCTGATCATTCCTATACAATTGAAGCTGGACACTGCTCGCCCTTAAAGATACTTGAAGAGTTGAACCACATCCAGTGAAAATTAGTAGGGTTAAATTATAGTTCTGCTTGTATGTACAGCCATGCACACTATAAGAAAATTTGCAATTTGAGACTCATTTAATTTAGAGAAAAATACAAATTCGCAGTTTCTCGTCCCCTTATCTCTCAATTGATTTCCACTATTTTGCAATATTCGTTCACTTTTGTCATTCACCACATTTGCACCAAAATGCTGTTTGAAGGTAAATAGGAGTCCTGAATACTTGATCAAGTATAATGTGTGTGGACAGCAGAGACAGTCCTCACTGAAGCCTTTCCGGCGGTTAATTTTGAAAATCGTATATGCTTTATATTTGAAAGCGTAGACTAACTATTGTACAAAATCTGGTGTGATGTCTGACAGTTTCGCAATGATTAATATTGGATTTGCAATTTTTATTTGCTTGACTTTGAAATCCACTACAGTATCTAGCCAAAATACAGTACTTACTAAATGGATCACATTTAGGTCTAACAAAGTGCCAAAACCTTCCGAGGTCAACAGTATTTGTCATATCAGAAGATATACTGACAATGAACATAACTATTTACTTGTACTATACTCTGTGCTCCGGCACTCTATATAGCGTAGTGTTTTAGGCCACAATCTTTTTCCACCTCGGAAAGCCCGAATCCATCAGCATCCGATGACTATATCAGTGTAAGTTAATTTTTTTCCCGTATTAGCCGGTGTGGGTTTTCTCCGTGGGTTCCTGCTGTTTTTCCCCATTTTCAACGTCGAGGGAAAGTAAACATGATTACTGCCTTACTGGCAACTAAATCTATACTTTAAATGGCACATGCTTACCATTGCGTGTCCTATTAATATAGCCGAGTTCAGTATATAGCTGATGATCTCTCTGGTCCAACTAAAATATATACATCGAATGTCATAACGACATAGAATGGTATAAGTCAAAAGGGATGTAAGTGCCAAAAATGTGAAACATGAGAAATCAACGAAAAGTGTATAGGAGTTTTCTACAGTATTAAATTTATACTCATCACAAAATCTTACTCGTTACAGACCTCATCAATTTCATTTTGTCCCGATCATATTCATCTGCAGTACCACAAGCAAAAGTATAGTTCGCAGGAATACCTTGAGAAGTTGCAAATCTGAAAAATATGTAAGTGCCAAGACGAGCCAAGGGTTAAAAAGCTGTAAGTGCCCACAATACTGGTTTTGGTCTCTTCTGTGTGAGACTCGACTCAGCCATTTTTATACCGTAGAGTAAAAATAATGAAGCTGCAGTATTTTTCCTGAGACTTGGAATCCTTACTGACCTTACTGACCTAAACTTTGAATTTTTTGGCACTTACATCTTACATCTCTTTTGACTTATACTCTTCTATATACTCTATCACACAACAATTTATTTTCGCCTTGAGGCAGAAACATCATCAGATTTACACTGAACTCGTTGAAGCTCCTCCCCAAGTCCGTCGTCACATGCTCGTGACTGTACTTTTCAAATAGCGGCTCACAGTATGGAATGTATAATCAGGCTTCTCAGTTAGCAGTGCGTCAGCTATACAGGGTGTTTATTGTAACTCTGCAAAGACTTTCAGGGGTAATAGAGGGGACCAAGACAAGTATTTTTGACATAGGAACCCGTGTCCGGAAACGCCATCTAGAGGGGGTTCATAGACAAGGAACGGATGCGCTCAGACGCGTCACGCGATAGGCGCTAGTCGAGCGGACTGTTTTGTTGATAGGTGGCGCGCAGTTATTGCCAGGTTATGGCGTATTGCGTCGTTGTAAGTAAACAACAACGCGATACGCCATAACCTGGCAACGAAAGACCCGCTGTTGACTATCCGCGCATCTCCTAGGAGGCGGACTTAAGTTGCTAGATGGCTCTGCTGTTGCCAGGTTATGCCACATCGCATCGTTGGTTACTATCCGAGCGCCATCTATCAACAAAACAGTCCGCTCGCCTAGCGCCTCTCGCCTGACGCGTCTGAGCGCGCCCGTTCCTTGTCTATGAACCCCCTCTAGATGGCGTTTCCGGACACTGGTTCCTATGTCAAAAATACTTGTCTTGGTCCCCTCTATTACCCCTGAAAGTCTTTGCAGAGTTACAATAAACACCCTGTATACTACAGGGTGGAAGGAAAGTTTCGGACCCCCTCAGGTTTTTTAACCCTACTTTTCACAGCGTCTTTTCACATATTTTAAAAGTCTACAAGTAGTTCTAATGTACACTATCTTTTGAAGCATAATCTTGAGAACATCTGAGCACCTTCTCTCTCGCAATTCCATTAATAACTTCGCATCTGTGACTCATCTGAACATCCTATCTGTTTTGCGTTTATTTTGCTTGTTGCCTTGGAGGACCCCTGGTCATATTCTGCGTCAGAAATGGTTTTTATGACCCTTTTCCATGAGTTCCCCTTCATGCAAATGTTGTGAACTCACTTCTGACCTTATTTTTCGCATTGGTCCATAACCTGGTCCAATAAAAATTTGAAAAGGAATGCATGAAATGGCGGACCCGGATGCATTACTTTCGAATTCTCACATTGGTACCATCACATTTTGTCTCCACTTTTACTTTAAAATATTTTTTTGGTGCGAAAGGACGTGAACGAAAGGATGTGTCATGTTGATTAATTTACCAAGGTAGGACTGTTTACTGTCCTTTCCCACCAAAAAATTATTTGAAAGTAAAAATGGAGACAAATGTGATGGTACCAATGTGAGAATTCGAAAGTAATGCATCCGGGTCCGCCATTTCATGCATTCCTTTTCAAATATTTATTGGACCAGGTTATGGACCAATGCGAAAAATAAGGTCAGGAGTGAGTTCACAACATTTGCATGAAGGGGAACTCATGGAAAAGCGAAAAGGGTCATAAAAACCATTTCTGATGCAGAATATGACCAGGGGTCCTCCAAGGCAACAAGCAAAATAAACGCAAAACAGATAGGATGTTTAGATGAGTCACAGATGCGAAGTTATTAATGGAATTGCGAGAGCGAAGGTGCTTAGATGTTCTCAAGATTATGCTTTAAAAGATAGCGTACATTAGAACTGCTTGTGGACTTTTCAAAGATGTGAAAAGACGCTGTGAAAAGTATGGTTAAAAAACCTGGGGGGGTCAGAAACTTTCCGTCCACCCTGTATAATGGATACCCCGTGATAGGCCTCCTTGGGCCTTTTAGGGGTTCATCTTTTAATTCACCGACTTGAATCATTTGCCTATAACGTGATGGATTTTTAAGTGGGAGGAAACGGGAGAGCCCCGAAAAAACTCACGCGAACACGGAGAAATCCATTGAAACTCTGTCCACATATGTATCCTCTGTCCGATCCAGGGATCGAACTTGGGACCTCAGAGAGTCAGATGTGGAAGGCTGATGAGGCGCTAACCACTGCGCCACCGTGTCGCCAAGTGCGTCTGCTATGCGCCTATTCAAATCCTTCTACAGATCTTTATTTTATTCCACCCAACTCTGCACAAAAGTCCTCAGATGCCGGAATACAATATTGTGCACTGAATTGTCCGCCATCTATAATTACAGTGGAGACGATTATATTATCTCACAATTTTTTAATTATTAAAACTCAGATGTTACGGAATTATTATTTGTTTAATTTTTAAAATATTTTTATTTTTATTAGCAAATGAGAACTTACACAAACACCACGTCACAGCATATTCCCAAGATGGGCTTAGATAACATGAAAGCATTAGATTAGCTTTTATTATACGGCTTCTATAGGCAATTCTTTCACGGACTTTGAAGCTGTATAATGTATATGGGCGGGACGTGTGTGGAAACCATGTTGATAGTCCGCTGCACAAGCCACTTAATAATGTAAATATTACGGATGATAAGAATTTGTGATACTTTGCTCCATGCATGTTATTGTGCGGCTTCTCTGATTGATAATAGGCTACTAATTACATATTACATTGACAAAAACGTTTTTGGGGAGTGCACTATATAGCCTATATAATTACATCCGGCTGTCTGTAAATGTCTTTAAAAAACGGTGAAATGACGATGAGTTAATATGGAAATACCGACTCTCCATTACTTAAAATGTTACAGTCGGGCTCCAGCACGCTCCAGGACAAAAATACACTGAAGTTGATCATAGTTTTCAACAAAGTTCTCCAAACGCTTTAAAAATTACAATTGTTGCATAGCGAACCGAATTCACTACAGTAGCACTGTCAATACCTGCTATAGCACGAATTATACTCTATCTCAGCAGATATGCCGCAATTTCAGTTGGACCTGCTACAGCATGTCTCATCACAGTCAGTACTAACTTAAAGTGTGCTACATGATTTTGCAAAAAAAACGCCAAATGATTTGCGAACCACCTCTGCATCTAAATCTAGGGATATTTTTATAATCACAGTTTACATTACGTAACAATGTTGAGGCTTGACAGCAGCACTCGTCGTCATGTACCATTTAAACCTGATTGTAATTTATGTATATCAATATCGTGAAACTGTGAGAAAATATTGATTATATGTATTTTCCCTTCGACGACGTAACATTATTTCTTATGAAACATTTCAACCACGTTCATGTTTGATATTGCATTATATTCGCATGAAACTGTTCGTACGCCAATGTTCCCGTATCATCCAGACGCGTAAAAAATGGGAGCATAAAATAACAAGGTCGTGCATATGGAATTTTTGAGCATGCCGAGGATTCCATGACCAAGAAACTTGCCTTACCACCTTGATAGCGCATGTTCCAAAAAACCAGATGAGGGCAAAGAATTCTCCCCCGATTTAGAATGACGCCATCATCGTTTCCTCTGAGGCATCTCTTCCACGTTTCGCGGCATTCCTCTCTCAAAAATAAGAGTTATGCCCAGTTTGGGGACGAAGTGACGTGTGATTAACCTCCATGTCAGTGGAGGCAGATTTATTCCTTAAAACACGGCGGAAAAGGTCCCATAAATAAAGTGTTCCATGATGTGGTTGGCGAGAAGAAAAGAATCATGGAGGCCTCCTGGAAGATTAGCCGATGCGCACTTACTCGTTAGAGGGCTGTTGTCCACCCCCGATGCCCATTCTGCCCCGGGGCCATCCGACCCCCCACCCACCCCATGACCACCACCACCTATATCATCTTCATCAGCATCAGGTCACGCTCAGAAAAAAATGATCCTTCGACCAATGGCCGGGCTAGAGGGAGATGGCTCCTTCTTCTCCTCATTGGACCGTCCAGAAGCCGCTGCATAAACGGGAGCTACCCGATTGGTCAGATTGCCATCATTCCTCCAGGATCCCAAGTGTAATGCCAACTGGTTTGGGAACCCGGAGTTGTTTCCATGCAAATGGAGCTCTCATTTGCATACGGGTATGATTTGGAGGAGGGATATATGCATGCCGCCACCACGAAAGGTGGGCTCCACCTTGAGGAAAATGGACCCTACGTCCAACACTCAAATGGGCCGCTTCGCATTATTATCAGATGGCTATCGCTTTCTCCGCCATCTTGCGTGGTATATAAACTGCTATTATTATTTTTGGAGGGGGTTAGGGGGCTAGTTCGTGGCAAATGGTAAGGTTATCACTTGTGGCCTGTACTGTTTTTCCCACCAGATGGAAGGGAAAGGGGGCGATATGAAATCGTTCGACTGGAAAAACTCGATCCGCTTTTTATATCTTGTAAGCTTACATTCTTATGGAGCAATCTAATCGGTGTAACATTTTGCAGTTTGAAATCCAATTGTTCCATCAACGAAACCTGGATGAGTATATACGCCTCCTGTACTGAAAAATTTTCTCTGGTAATAATGGGCCTAAAAATAAATTCGACTTTCTGCCATTTTTCTTGCGAATATCCGTTCTATGAAATGTTCCTCAACTTGTTGCTATGCAGCAGAAATCTCGTGGAGAAACCAGTCAAGATCCCTTCGCAGCATCGGGATCTCATCAGAATTCAGTCGCGTTGCTCCCATCACCACGATGATGATTCTCGAGCTAGAGAGCAATAGTGGTGCCATCACCATCCTTTGGCCCCCACACCCCGAAATAAATGCGCCGTGTGGTCATAAATCGCAGCGATGCCACCACCAGCTAGCATGACATCCCAACTCCCACCTCTTTTCACGGCCTGAGAAAAAGAAAGAAGTTGTTATTCCGAGAGTTGGAGCTTGTCACGAAACGAATTAGGATTAGGCTTGCTTCAAATCGCCATCATATAGCTGGCTCATCATTCTAGCACGTTTTTCAGCTGCCATAAAATGGGGCTGTATCATCATATATGCTTGGGAGGGTGTCACTCACGTCATTTCCTGCCACAATTGTTGCTGGCTCACACACTAGGGTTTTTGTTTCAACGGGGCACCACCCATTCCGGCTAGAGAGAAAAAAGACAGTCCTTTGGTCCAAACCGGCTGTTTGAACTTGGGAGATGGTATTTCCTCTAGATAAGTTCTCTTTACCCAGGGAGGTCCTCCTCAGCAGCAAGCACCAAAAGCGGTGTCGTTCGTGATGAAAATACGGGGAGAAAGGCGGGGGTGCTTACAAAGTCGTGGTGTCAAGCCGAGAAATGTACTTGCGTGTCCGAGTCCCAAGATGGAACCGGGAGTCGCAGCAGGGACATTGCTCACCCTAAGAATTTGCCAATGTCGCCAGTGCTATATGCCGTGCTTCTTTGTGTGAGTGTGGGAGTCTGTACATTCGGGTGAATAATATTGGAGATTAAAATATGATATTATGGAAAGAGTGCTTAGGTATGACTGAATAGTGCGGTTGAGGGAGATGTATAGTCGTTTTAGAAATCAGACCATCTGCAGATATTTCAATTGCGATGTTGTACATTTTTACCTTTCTCAATACTACATGCGTCACAACTTGCAGGTGGGTCGTAACTGAAATAGGATAATGCATTGTTCAATACATGTAGGAATAACATTCGTGGACTGTAGAATCTGACTAATAAAACAATGAAGCAGATGTGCGACCTATAGAAGATCTATACATAATATATTCATATACCCCACAGGAAAGACGATTTTATTTGCATACAGAAGCTTCCTTCTCTGGCCACCATTTTTAAGTCTATTTGGACGACATAAGGCCTAATGCCAATATTATTATTCAAGTTTTTGCAACTTATCTTCACATAATGACATCGTTTAACAGTAAAATAGATGAACATTGTTCATAATTATAGCGGGTGTGCTGATATATGGGCGTTATTTCGAATGTATAAGATTACTGATGAATAACGATATATACATATATTATGAAAACATTTAGATTGAGTTTACACAAACCTTGCATTTGAGCTGACTGATTACATGGTATCGTCAGGGGTCAGCTGTCCCGGGTACCTGCGCATTATTTTATTTGCGCCAAAATGTTATATCAGGGCAATGTGACTTATAATAAAACAGCGACGACTTTGTTTTATAATAATAGGCATAAGCTTATTATATTTATTAGTTGACCTTTCGTCATATGCTGTGCAGCCTCGGGTCACCTCTGGCTTCGTCTCGGGTGGTATTTCCACAGACTAAACTACCCGGGGGAGTTCACTAAAAATGGCCACAGCGTCAGATGCACTGCACCTTGCACATCCCCTCCTGTCATCCTGCCGGTGGGCCCGGGCGATACGCTAATGTACTATGTATACACACCAACAGCTAATAATAAAGGTCTATGCGATATACCCTGATGGGTGAAAGCATTACCCAACTAATTAATTAGTTAATAATATTATGCTGTGCAGTCTCAAATGCAAGGGTGGCTGATGGTGTGGTAAATAGGGAAGATGATAAGAAGGTCATATAGGGTGCAGTGTGCCTATTTAACTTGTTGCAATAAAATTAGGAATCCCAATTATACGGGATTTGCATATTCATACTTTCATATGCACAACATGTCCAGCGAATTGAATTGTCGACACACATTACGAGATGTAATAATATTCAGTATGATATTAACAACAGAAAAAATATATGTCTACACATTTGCGAATCTGACATTGTTATAATATTACTGATATGAGCACTGATATGAGCATTAATAAGAAAATATGGGCACAAATTACGATTGTCACTATTTTTCCCACAATGTTAACCCCCCATAAAATAGTGCAAATGTATTGCGCGGCCACAAAGATGAAAACTTCTTTTCATCACCATAAAAAAAAATTCAACGATTTCATTGGATTTACAGTGTCTCTGTTCCCATGTAACTTTAGCGTAAGTATATAATACCTGCACTCCCTCCATCATACAGTAGCATTAGAGCACAGCAGGCTTCACTTGCTTTTCAGTGACCCCTGCCCCTGGTGCAGACACTCATGCTATTTTTTCGCAGCGACATAGCACACAGTACAATCATTCTTAATAGTTCTTGAGTGCGCATCTACCCACTGTTTGATTGATTCCCTTATACAAATCTGCCCCGCTTTGCAATTTGCATGTGGGCTTCTATTTTAATTTCCTCGTGGGTATGAAGTTTTTGTGCCACCTGATTATGAGATTCACCAAGGTGCAACACTGAACAACTTTTGATGCTTCCGACCACTTTACGTAACATTTACGGCATAAGTTAAGGTATTCATGTGTACGTCTTATCCGCGAAAAGAAAAGAAACAATATTAATCTTATTATGCAAATAAAATTCAATTCCTCAATTACAATACAAACACTTTTTATTTTGAGAGAGGATTAGGTAACTGGAGCTTAATAATCCACCAGCTGGCTAAAATAACTTATTGGAAATTATCCTTTCAAATAATTGAAAATATTTTCAATAATGCAACGGTAAAATATATTGGTAGCAAATTCCACATAAACATCATGTAATGCCCACTATATTGGCATGTCGCTTTTCATACATCCATTGAATCATCCTCTGTATGTTTTCAAGTCGTTGACCTTATCGGTTATCATGATGTCATTGGGCGTGCCCCAGTGCAGACTAAAAGCATAAAGTGCGCAGTGCTCTATCGTGCAATAAATTGACCATATCCACAATTCTACGAAGTGGGCAGACGGAAAATGTAAGAGGACCCCGCACCTCCACCTACATGTAGCAAAATATTTATTACGTACATCCCATAATCCATATATGCAAACTCCAATCCTTTTTGCACCAATACACACACAGACTTAGGAAACACCCGAACATATGGCATTTCCTCTACATGTGACGCCACCGGAAGCAGACATGGCACCACACCTGTTCTGGCCATAGATAGAGCTACCTCTGCATAGTCAATGACACGAGGGATGGGCCATATCAATAGAGAGGTCGTCTTGATGACCATTCGAGTGGGCAGTGGTCAAGTGAGAGGCGCAACCCGAGAGGGGCCTCCACTGGTGGTAAGTAGTCAAAGCAAGTAATCGAGTAGGTAGGCAGGTAGTTAGTTGTCTGCTGCTCGGTTGGTTGGTTGCCTTGGCTCAGACGCAGCCTCCCAACTCCTACTCACCTGGCCTGTACCCTGCCCGACCAATCAGCTTACCCGCCCCACATTCTCACCAGAAGCTGGAGACAAAACATCATATCAACCCCCCTACATATAAAAAAACCCAACCCTAGACGACTCCGCCCTCGCTAACTTTAACCTCCAAAAAATATGCCCAATATCTACCCTCCAGCTATTCTTTGAACATTATGGCCTTTCCCATGGAACATTAGGGTTGACTCCCCTTTAGCTAACGTTCAACTTGAACCTAAACGGATAAAAAAAAACTAACTCCCCCCCATTGCCTATCCACCCCCATTGCCTATCCACCTCCATTGCCTATCCACCCCCACCTTTTTTAAAAAAAACTTGAAGTAAAATGGGGTGTAGGTGGGGGGGAGGTAGGTTCCACCCACTCACGGTGTTCACTCCGTTACACAAACTACCAATTATAATTGACTTTGGCGGTCACGATTATTCAATCACCAATCATTAGACAGCTGGGAGGCGGAGCTTCGCATCCACAGCTCGGTAGTGTAACTTACTACTGTTCAATTCCCACGGCTCCGGGTAGGAGTAAAAGCACCCCGGGGGATTGTCAGAGGAGGGAAGAGGTGGTAGTGGTGGTGGTTGGTGGCGGTGGTGGTAGAGGAGGTGGTGGTGGAAGGGCCCCCCGAGAAAGGAAAGCAAGGTAGACGAGGCTTCTTCTCTGTCCTCCAACACAGCACAGGCCAGTCCAGTCCACTCTTGGCTCCTTTAGGCTCCTTTTTGGCGTGCAACTGGTTCGTCTTCGACGAGCTGCTGCTCCTGAGGAAGGTGAGTTCACATTAGCTTCTTTGGGAGGGACTAAGGGATGTTATCAACCATACGGACATGGAGGTGCGCAGTTGACACATATGATGGTATGTCAAGATACATTTGAATCAGCCCAATAATTTTTGTATTCTCAGGTACCTCAAAGGGTATTAAACAATGTGTACAAACCATATGAATTTCTATAGCACCCTAATGTACAAAGTCGACCCTCATGTCATGTTCGACGCACCTCCATAATCCGTCACCCGAATTTTTGGGGTCTTTAAATTCGTCATGTTGAAAACGGCAATTCTTCCCGCCCCCTTTTGAAATCCCTCACCAATCTGGACCCCAGCAGCAACACCAAATTGTGAAGAGTCAGCCTAAGGGCAAACTCTTTTCTTCAAACCCAGTAGCTGGCTCCCTCGCGCGAGAAAACACGCTCAGAACAGGGAGCTGCTACCTGCTACCTGGTTTTTCCTTTCCCACCCCCCTCATCCACTCACTTCTTCAGACCCACCCTTAACTCAACCGTTTTTTTTTTTTTTTGACCGTTCTTTTTACACTTTGGTCCCGCTTTACGCAAATTAATTGATCAATTCCGGTAGCTTTTTTTAAAAATGCTGCAGGGTGGATGCTCTTATTTAATACCTGTTTTTGTGCTAGGGTGGGTTTAGACTACCTGTTCACGCGTTTTCGAGGTAATCAGAGTGTAATACAGAGGGTGTTTTCCTTGAATCGTGGCTACTGTGTGGACGCCATTTTTAAGCTCGATTTGTCAATGATGCGGATAATCCGATTAGAGAGTGACAGTGACGCTTGCTCGGTGTTACTAATTTACTGTTGAAATAGTTAATAGTTGTTGCACGCAAAATGTCGGAAGCAATTTTAGTAGAATTTCCTGGGATGTTCCGATCGGACCACAATCCAATGATTAGAGTCTCACGGGAAAGAAAAGCCGACAGAGTACCCTATTTGCATAAGGAGGCGCGAATTGCGTGAGGAGGCAGTGATGAAAAGTGGGAGAGATACATGAAGGAAGGATGATGGCCTCTCTCTTCTCCTCCATGGAGGAGTCGACATGAAAAGGGCGGCGCGGCCATAAGTAATGGGCCACCAAAAAGAGTGCAGTAGCCAGATTGTCGTTATCATCAGCGAGACCCATAATGTCTGATGATCCTTAGAACTATAAATCAGTCAGCAGGAAGAGTCCGGTCATAAAAGAGGTCGTGGTGTGACCAGGGACTAGAAATTACCATCCGGATTCCCCCGTTTCTTAGAGTATGGCTACTGGAACAATGTTCCGGCCGACCTTCCTCGGCTGGCTCCGGACAACCTATAATTTGGACTCGGGTTTTTGGACTACGGCCCCCAGCTAGGAATGCCGTGGTTTATGGACGGGGAGGGCACCCGGCGTGGGAACCGATTGCTGCCAAATTGGCCAGAAAGCAATGTAACGCCATCTTGAGTTTGCAACTGTTTAGGCCCCTGCGCAATAGACAGGTCGTTTGTCACCATTGATGTCGCGATGTTGCTTTCTATACAAATGATGAGTATATGGACTTGTAAAGCTGCCAGTCAAGAAACGGATATTTATTTTACGTCAATAGATACAGACACCTTTCTTTGTGTTAAAGTTTTCGTGTGGTCAGGGAGGATCCCTTGCGACCCTTGGAACAGGGTGGAGTGACAACCGATATGTTTATTTTGTATCCCATTCCGGTGTGGGGGAAAAAGATAAAAATTTTCTTTGGTTACTATCACTTCCGCTTCCTATGGCAAACAGCCGGAACCTGAGGCCTTGGAGGAATCTGTGAAAAGGAGAGAGAAAGAAGGCGAGGATGTCATTACAGGACCTGCCCAGCTCTTGTCACTGTCAACAGACCGACAGATAAGGGTGAGGATGCGGGGTCTCTCTGATGACGAACCCGAAGGCATCAATGTCAACTTACCCTGTCAGGGAAAAGGCAGAGGGGCTTGTGCCGTTATGGTTTATCTGTTTGGCCTGATGGACGTCGACTCCTGATTCGGAATCTACCAAATCCAACCTCATTAGCCGCATTGATACGTCCTAGGTATTTCGTGCGAGTTGGCCTTCGTCTGTCGGATTTCATCTGAAATTTTGGAGTTATTGTTGGCAAGTTTTTTGCCTTATCAGTCATGTAACCCGGTGTTCTGACACATTGCGAATGCATCACTATTATATAATTATTTCACCAAAATTAATTATTCATTTGATTTTCGATATACCCCATGAGAGGGCAGAGCCCCATAAATTTCACATCATGCTGCCAGCATGAAGCGACACTTTGAATCGATATAAATCTCACTTATTGAAGCGAAGATAATTTTTGGCCCATTTATATTAGTTGCATATGTCGAATTAAAATTTTAAAATTGCGTGAAGTAAAATTCTTACTTGAAAAATAATGTGTAACATTGCTGCAACGAAATGAGAGTTGATTGAAACCATATCGCTAGCGTTTCATGTATACTTAACTACAGTATTATTCCTTTATGAAAGTGGCATTTGCTAATTGTGATTTTAAAATTAGGAAACAGTTTAAAATTGAGAATAGACTTGATAAGGGCGCTTTTGTACGCACTGTTCAGCGGAATACAATACTTCCTCTCAGTTCGGATGGTGCAGCAATATTGTCTAACTTTTCTATAGAAAATTCTACGTAAGTCAGGAAGTTTATAATATTAATTGTGATTCGCTCAACGTATAAACGAGTTTGATATTGTTTTCATGAAAGCTACGCCATGCCCACGAATATAAATTAAACAAATGCAACCCGCAAAATATCATTATACGTACAAATGACTCGGCCTTAATTAAAATGATCCGATCTTATCACCATAACTATTCAACATCGATTGTCCCGCAATGACCGTAAGATTCTCACTGCCGTATGAGGGACAACAATATGTTTATTGTACAGTAAGTGAGATGTCTATCATCACAATGCGAAAACTATATGTTAATTCAGGAAATTAATGTGCATATTGATCATCCTCGCTGGAAGTTAAATGCACAATTACTTTTAGTTGCTCTCATTTGACATTTTGACTATACACTTAAAAGAAATAGCAACGCGAATTTATGTTCAGAGACTCTGAGTTAGTATAACGATGAGTCGGCACAATCATAGTCATTAATGTGGATCTGGTGATAACAGAAAAATGCATATATTGTTAAAAATTAAGCACTTGCAATTACGTTGAAGGTCCGATTATGAAACAGATCATTGACTTAATCATTTCCGAAATTTTCTGCCTTCGGATATTATGAAGTCGAATCAATCGTCCAACACGGCTAATACAGTGTGCATAGGAGCTCAGAGGTGATGCACTGTACAATACTTTCAATGGGAGTAATATACTGAATTTGTTGTTGGCCCATCATATATTGTTATCAATAATATATTTATTATATGACAATTCAATTTTAAATTAATTGAAATTGTAATGAATATATATTTGAAGCAAATAACTATTATCGGACAACAACGTAAATATTGGAGGTGTCTTAGAATGAATCTATAGTATATTCTTGTCTGCATGTCCGACTCATCTGCAAATATTAACATTAGGCCTACCGTATTTGATAATTATTGGGGGATTACTGTTACGTATCACGGAGGGCCGCTATACTGATAGCATATACCTCCTAATCTAGTCATTCGGAGTGCGGTGTAATTCCAATAGAGGTGACCTCACGTTGACAAAAAATAATTTATCAAACGCCACTATTCCAACTACAAACACGCACATCTAGTGCGTCTTGATTTAGTTTTACATCTTAACAAATGGCCATTCCCACCTTGCTGTCCCTGATCAATTGATTCATCCAACCCGGCGGCCATATCTGATTACCTGAAAAGACAAAGCGGCGGTCGATCGATCAGGCCATAGGTCAGTCCTTGAAACACAGGGATCCCCACGTCCGACATGAAGATGGGAGTGGCTCCAAGTGCGAAACCCTGTCTATCCTTCCATCGGTTTCTTCCTGGCCACAACGCCCCCCCAAAGAAACTACCCAAAAAAAAAAAAAAAAATGGAAGAAGAAATGGCCGCGACATAAACTAAAGAGGGAGGGTCAAATCATCATCGGGCCTCACACGTGGAAAGTGTGAGAAGAAGAAGGTAGTGCTGCTATTTGAGTAATTAATTTCCAGGCGTCAAGCCCTAAAAGGGAATAAGGGTTTCCTTTGCTGGGGCCTCACCCTGGGACATCGGCCAGCTTCTTCTCACAAAAGAAGTCCACCCACACATGCGTAGTTGGCGGGGTTAGTGACATACCGTTTCCCCCCACAACTTTAACCCACCCCCTTGCGTTTTTATTCTTCACCATCTCGTTTCCGTAACGAGCTTACGTCTTTTTGTTTTCAGGCCACATTCTGACTGGCCTTTCTGGCTGCTGCACCCACGTGGAATTGGTCCTCTTTTTGCCTCTTCGTGTAACAGGGCAGTACAGTATACAACATTTATTATACGCGCCTACGTGCAGGGATACTGTTTCATTAATTTTGGCTCGGAAGCTGGTCTTAAACAAAAAGCCAAAAGGAGTGACGTTAACATGTGTTCAAAGAGGGAGTTTCCAAGTTGGAGGAATTGTGCGTCGGAGCTTAGGCGACAGGATTTTTGCAGCAGCGGATATCATGTTTCGGTGGAATTATACAAAGTCACTTAAGGTGGTGAGAGATAAGGTGGTTGTTAAGGAAATCTGAATTGCCTCGCATACTAAAATATTTGAGTGAATAAATCGGAAAAAATGCAAAAAAAAATTTAATCGAATTTTTAAGCTCTCAAATCGTGACTCAAAATTAGATCGGAATATTTGACAGGTTCAACGGAACACGATCTAAATTATTAACCTTTCCTCATTAGAATGTTCGCGTGACTTGCTGTATTATTTTTACAACAATTCCAAGAATTTAGTTGGAGTTTTTTGCTGCCGTGCATTACCCATCCGCATTGCGCAACAATTCCAAGATTTGAACCGGTTTGCAACACCTTAGGAAGAACGGGTGACTTGTCGGGTAGCCAATTCCTTGGATTCTGGTACTCTCATCCGGTAAACGTAATGTAACACGGATTCCAAATTCCAAGTGCAATATGTGCAAAGTTCCCACACTCGATCAGTCCCGATAGTGGGCGGGTGTAGCGAAAGTAGGTGAATCATCCTTGGCCGTGAAAACACACGACGATCAACGCCTTTCCCACGACCACTAGACTAGTTTCTGAGCAAGAAGCCACCAGCAGCGGCAAACGGTGTTAGTGAAAGTGGATAGGGTGGACATAACTCGACTTGAAACTAGAACTGTGACACTTCAACTATCAAATACGCAATATTGCCTCATGTGATGAGAAGCAATTTTTCTGAATATGACCTGCCATCGAGGATTAAGGGCGCTTTTGAAAGCCAATCCACACCTCCTCATTTATTTTTTGGAACTTGAGGGTTGCCATGTACAGGAACCCCAATTGGCCTTTTCTATCCATTCTACCCCTACAACCTTTGGAGAACGATGATGGATTGGCAGTCGGCTTCAGCCATCACCTTCTTCTACGGTGATGAGTGAAAGGGGAAGAAAATAGCTACGATTGACAGGTATTGACGGTGAAGCTTTGCATCCTTTCTGCAATAGGCCTACTTTTTGTAGCCTACAAGAATTTCAACCTCCCTCCTCCCCCTCCAAGTCTGAAAATATTAGTTAATAAAATGGGTGGTTCAGGGCGATGTCTGCAGACATGGCGCCTCAGAAGGTCTTCAGTGGGTCAAAATTGGCCACCTTCGAAGTCCAGGCTATAACACGCAACATGTCATCATGCTGAGGGGTCGCAAACATTATACCTAAAAATTGGACCAGAGTGCCTCTAAATTGGTCTCCCAACTATGATTTTTTTTTTCTGTGGGCAAAGAATTAAACTGTTTTTCAGTTTAAAGAGCACTTCATGTAGTTGCGAGGGTAATGATAGGTGACTTTCGTGTAGATTTTAGTGAGCTGGGCTCTATCTTTTTCGCTCTTCCCGCGAAACTCCCTTTTAATAACAGTTGCGTGAGGTTTAACCCGCTATTTTCGTTCCTACCGCCAAGGAAAAGACTCGTCGACTCCCGTGCTTTTGCCAGGGCGGCGATTGGATAATTGCAGACGACCTTCGATGGCCTGTGATCTTACACGCTTGTACATACAGTATGTTGCGTAGTTAGGCGAAATCCTTGACTGATTTGCCCCCTCACTCTCTATAGGCTAACATCACCAAAATAGATTTCTGTTGACTCACACTATAGTTCAATAAATTGTTCCGACAAATTTTTCACCGCATGTGAAAATATAAAATAGCTTATAGCGATTTCTTAAACGCTATTTCCATACGTAGCCGTTCTTGTGATATAAATATCGTAATTTCCACCAATTTTGCACTTTCGTGAAGCTATACTTTGTATAAACTATCTATATGAAAACTAGCCGGATAGGTGCAAGCAAACACACTTGGAGTGTCGCCCAAACAGCTTCCTGGACAGCGGCATGGGTACTTGACCCAACTTTCCCTTTTCTTGAGATTCCTCGGGGGGTGGAGATGACACCTGCTTCTGTTCATTCGGCGGCCTCCATATAGGCGTCACCAACTCACTTTCCCTTTCTGATGGCGATGGCAACCCACAAAAACCAGGGACTGCTACCGTGCAGTGGCTTTACCAGGAGGACAACAAGTCTACAAAAAAAAAAATTGCAGACACCCTCTGCCATTAAAAACTAGAAATGACCAGAATTGCCTATTAACTTCTGCAATCAACTAACGAGTTTTTATACGCCCGTCGAATCGTGGAAAGTTAAACAGGCCATTTCTTGGGTGGGTAAGACACGATTGGTTTGTAGTTGTGAACTACCGTTTGTACATGGCTATATACGGGCTTAGTTAGGGAAACTTGTATGCAAGAATGAGGAGGCAACTGGAGAGATCGTAAGGGTGACACAAGCGATAAGGAAAAACAGATGATGCAGGAAAGGAGTGAATAAACAGGAGACATGAGGAACAGCTTCTGAGGTACTCGAGAGGCAATTTTTCAGGCGAAAATACTGTGCTGGTGAAGCATACTAAGAAGGTGCGGTACGAGTACCTTTAACCCTTAATAATATTCTAATCGGCTTATTAACATGTTGAGGCAAATGAGAGCAAATTATAACCCTGTCCGCTGTCTGTACCTATGTGACCCGGCAAGGTCAAAGGTGTAAAGAGAGAGCTGCGGGAGCCACCTTGACTCCTCCCCCACCCCGACTTCCCACTTACTTCCCCGTCTCCGCTTTTGACCTTTGGAGATGAAAACCTGACCTGCCAGCCTTCGCGCGACCCCAAAAACCAGGGTGAGTTACTGAAAGTGTACGGGACCTGATCCACTCATCATCAACTGGTTCTTCACCTTTCACTGTTCTTCCAGGTTACGAGGGTTGGTTCGGCTCTTCCCCCTTGGGAGCTTCTTCTTCTTGACTTTTTGGATGGGAGAGGGAGCTGTCGCTGTGTGTCGACTGTCCCCCTGAAAAACCTACAACGTTGACCTCCGGAACTGCTACCGGAAACCAGTGCTGACCCACCCGACCTTTTGCTTCATCCACCTTGCTGGAGCCATTATTTTTCTACCGCGAGACGCCGACGACAGGCACCGAGATTCCTCGCTCCAATGTTCGCCATAATGCCAATAGACACTGAGGAACGCAACTCCACCAGGGAATTCCGACGCAAGATGAGGACCAAGAGTGAGTTCATCTGCCGCTACTGCCAGCGTCGGTTCACCAAGCCTTACAACCTCATGATCCACGAGCGCACCCACAAGGATGATGTCACATACACCTGCGAAGTCTGCGGCAAGACCTTCAAGAGGCAGGACAACCTCAAACAGCACAGGTAAGGTGGGATGTTGCATGTCGATTGTTTCTGCCTCTGCGGCAAGTCAAGAAGGGCGGTACGATAGGGATGAATCAGAGGTCATTCTCGATGGCTGCTGATGTTGCCCTCCACCCATCTCGTGTGTATATATTACAGACGGTGAAGCAATCGCTTCCAATGTGGGGTGTACGACACGACTTCTGCCTCAAAAAGACATAAACATCTTCACTCCGGGCGTGCACATGTGACGTGATTGTGGTCCTTGGTCTACTGGCCGGTCCCAACCAGCCGTCCTTGCTTTTACGAAATTACGGAAAAGGTGACAATATGGCATTTTCAGAAGTCAATCCTGGCAATGCTTACATTGTGCGTTTGTTTAGGAAATACGGTAAATCCATAAGAGGTCAGGCGCGGAGGAGAACAATGTCTCCATAAGTCTAGTTAAGATTCAGACAGCATTGGTCATAAATTTCTAAGCAGTGAATAGAACCACGCCAGCAATGGTGAAGGCTATTTTCTTTTTTTTATTTACTGTTTTGATGAGTCACATATGAACGTAAAGATCGAGGCTGCCCTGTTGGGCTGGACCGAACAAACCACTGAATATTCAAAAGACGATCACACGGAATTGCGTCGCCTTCGTGAAACAACAGGGTAGCAAAAAAAAAAGACATCGTTTAAATTCAGCAACCAGTTCTGGCTGTTTAAGTATAATTAAGTGTAGGAGAATTAGATCATTTTTCAGAAGTGTCTAATCATCGATTCCAGCTGGGCCAACCAAGTCATCATTGACAAAATGAACGCGAGCGTGTAATGATTTTATGGGACAGGAAGAAAGCCGCTTTGGGCAAGGCTGAAACATATCTGCTGGAATCTGGTCCAGCCCTGGGCAAATATTTGCCCCAGTTCATTAATTACCGGGTTGGTTATTTCGGATGCCGGTATACCTGCGTTTGCGTGACGATTCCGAAAATTTATGGCGTGCAACCGGAGGAGAGGTCAAATAACGATACTAATAGGCCAGATTAGGGTTTCAATTGCAATGTCGTGTATTACAAGCGTATAATAGGGTCGATTTATCACTGGTTAATGAGGGTAAAAAATTAACGCATTGAGTGATATAGGGTTTGTGTGGTATTAATTTGTTTCAGGTATGCAGTGTCTAATTTAACCATTATTTTCAGCGATTTAAATTTTGATTTTACATTCCATGTTTGTATATAAATGTGTTTTATATGTACATATTTTATATTGTGATTTCTTGGTGGCTCTGTGGAAAAGTGTTCGGTATAACGCATTTAAGACTGTACTAACACTAATGGTGGATTGGGTATGGAAACTGTCCATGATGACGCCAAGCCTGGGTCACATCTTGCAAGCATGACCTTTTGTTCTCTTTCTGCTGGTTTCGGGTTCTGGAGCTCTGGTATGCCGTTTGCTACCAAAGTGCTTAACTTAATATTTATTTGCCAAGTATTTTTCAATTTTTTGTTTTCATCAGAAAGATGAGTGACGTCATTAATGGATTAGAACACACCCAATCTGACCACCGCAGAGCCCACCGGAAGGATTTACCTAATAACAAGAGGTTGCTGTTTTCTCCAACAGATGTCCTCAGTGCCTCTACTACAGGCGCGCGCAGCAGTGACGTCAATTTCCACGCCCTCTGGAAGACCGACATTTCGGCACAAAACCCCGAAGACTTCTTACGGAGAAAATGGCAACTTCTTGTTTTTAGGTATACCTTGGGCCTATCTATCCCTAGCCTCGGGGCTATCTGGTATGGTAGGTCTCTACGTAGCTGTTTCTCTCTTCCGCTTTGTAGCTTAGAAGTGCTTCTGCGCCATTTTGTTTAGCTAGTTCAGACGCAAAAGTGAGAAATTATTTGCATTATGCTTGTACACTATACGCATTTCTTGCTTAAACTTGCTAACTTGCAACCTTCTTCCCAATAATAACTTAACTGCAACATTTGTAAACATTGTCATATTTACACATGCTGGTAACATAATTTCATCAAATTATAATACAAATGATAACCCCAATCTCTCTTCTTATCCTTTTAGTCGATCACTACATGCGTCTTGCAAGGGAGCCAATGGTTACTGCCCCGGCCTGTGAGCTGCTGCAGGATCCCTCGGCTACCTTGGCAACACTGCATATCAACTGTCAACTACTACCACCACAACATCAGTCAGAAAAACCCAGTGCCGTTCTTGCCCATTAGTCCAATTATTCCTCTTCCTATACCGGTGTAGCAGCATCAGACTCTCAACAATGATTACGCGGAAGATAATGGACCTAAGTGATGTGTGTGATATCCGGAAGAAGTGCCCTCACAGATAGACAGATTTTTGACCCAGACGAAAAAAAAAAAAACTCTTATCAACTTTTCCCCCTTCTCCGGTACAAACTCTTTTCCAGGTTATTGTCAGTGCGCGTGAAATAGGAACAGTTCTCATGGCAAGCTTCACAGTAAGACTGGTCAACACACTTCACACACTCACTATGGGACACGACCTCTTCCGTGAGTATACCTGCAATAGGGTGAAAAAAAACTACGATATCTATACATAATATGATAATATTGATAATATAATATTAATAATGATGGTGCATTTTATATTTATAAAGTAGCGATTGCGTAA
>KZ538172.1:101534-112452 GCA_000934665.2 Catajapyx aquilonaris | reverse complement strand
CCCCCCCCCCCCTCCCCTCTTCAGGTACCGGCGGCCATTTGGGGGAGGGGGGAGGGGGAAGTGGGGTGTGGATTAGCGCATAAAGACAATGGGGCGGCGTTTTATCGGACGCGGATGCACACGTGAATTCCCGCCATGTTGATTTGCGCGGTGTGTGGGTATTGCGCGCGCGAATAAATGACTGCAAATTTCAAGTGACCGGATCGAAAGTAAAGATGCGGATTGTATTCAGTCGCAGGGTCTTGAATTGTGCGCATTTTGAGTCCATGCACATACGGCGTGGACAATTCCGAAACTACTGCGGCGCCATTCACAATTCGAAAAATTGTGCCTATTCCCCAGCAAACAATTTAATCATTTTTATAAACTACGACTCGTGGTTTATAAAAATGATTAAATTGTTTGCTGGTGAATTGGCACAATTTTTCGAATTGTGAATGGCGCCGCAGTAGCACCACACATGCGCGGGTGTGTACACACACACACACACACACTGGCATAATTGAGAGGTGGTTTACCCCTTAGTTCTTGTTGGCACACGTGAGCTGGAGTTGGCCGACAGCCCGCTCCAAAAATCGGGTTGGGTGGGCATCTTTTTTTGTGTGAGAGTTTTGCCTGCAGTTTATAAGAGGTGGATGTGAAGAGGAAGGGAGGAGATTTGGTGACACATTGTTGCTTGGTTCCTTGCAGGACAAAGGCGACGAGGTGAAGAAGTTAAAAAAGGAGGAGAATGGCGAGGAGGAGGATGTAGAGGATGAGGAGGAGGTTGAGGGTGAGGATGAAGAAGATGAGGAGGACATCCCCGAAGGTGAGTTAAAGTGTCTTGCTAGTTATTCCTGCCGATTATGCAATTTGCATGGCTTCAACAGTTCAGTCCCCCCTACTCTGTGTTTTTGAAAGGGTAAGGAAAAATGGCTGAGGTGTAGAGAGCGGTTAATTTGCATAATCTAGTGGGCGGAGAGGCAATAGTTAGGAGTCAGCCCCTTATGCCCATTCCCCCTTGTTTTCTAGAAGAAGAGGAGGATGAGGTGGAAGGAGAAGGGGAGGAGGAAGAAGACGATGCATAAAAAAGTGGACTAAAGACATTTGAGAGAAACAGAAAAAAGCACCATGACTGCGGTATAAACAGTGGGGTCTTTGGCCCCTTCTGCTTGGGGATACGGAGTGGTCAACAAGACAGCTGACAAAATACCCACCTGAAAAAGGATAAAAACAGGAATATATTTGCCACCAAAAGAGAGAGAAAAAAGAAGCAGCAAACCACAAGTTATTTTTTAATAGTAAAGAGCGCATGTAATGTACCTGTCTAAAAATCTTAGTGTGTGTTGTGTGTATGTCCTCAATGGCATGGTCACAATAATAATTTGTGACTTTTCCACTTCGAGTGCCGAGGTATAATATAGATCAAAAGCAGAGGTATCCTGATACATGAGACAAAAAAATGGATGATTTTTTTTTTTGTCTGTAGCATAAGTGTAACGAGCGTGGAATTTTTTTAATTGTCTTAGTTGTTTGACTTACTTATGTCCGATCCTTGACAAATGGTGAGGTTACTGACATACAAGGGACTGAAAAGTTTGTTGGGGATTAAGCGCAAAGGAGTAATAAAAAAAATTGCCCCACCCTCTGGATCCAACGACCACTCCATACCCCCAAGTCTGGCAGCCTGCATATACAGAAAAATAAAGAATGCCGGCGGAAGTGCGGAGACCAAACTACAAACAAAACAACAACAGCAGCCGCTCCTGTTTTTTTGGTGACAGAAAGAAAGCTTTGAGCCGCCAACTACTACCCTACACCTAAGAAGGCCATCTGTACTCAGAAAAAAAAAGCAACAGAAGGACAGCAACGTCACAAGGAGAATAACCAAAACAGGATAAAAGGTTAACCCCCAGTTTCATCATAATTGTCATAATTTTTTTTTCCAATCCCCCCCACCACCCCCTCCCATGTTCACAAAAAAAATATATAAGAATCATCATTGTTGGTTTACAGTCCGCTTGAAGGAATACTGGGACTTTTGCCTGTGGTTTCAGAATAGTGATGTTGAGGAGTTCAGAACATTTTTTTTCTCCAGTATCTTAAGGTTTTTAGACAGAAAGAAAGCGAAAAAATTTCCACCTCTGTGTAATCAGTGCCGGACGAATCATAAAATAGGTTTGGAAGTGTCTGTAGCCATTTCTTTGGATTTTATCTGCCCTACCCATCCTGCAGAAAGGAATTAGCCAACAATGTTTGTGATTACTAAGGAGACATGGTGATCATGTTTAAAAAAATAATCCTTTCGTCAGGCAATAAAACTGAACGGTACTATTTGTTTTGGGCTCATAGCAAGTGAAAAATTTGGGTGGGAAAATATGTAGCCGTGCATAGAATTGGAACCAAATGGGTTCAAGTCACAAGAGTGGTTAGTAAATTATTTTGGACTGGAACTAGTGACTACCTTTTTTCATTTGCAATGTTACGCTTGATCCACCCCATTATTTTTTACCCTTTTTCTCCGCCAATTATCCTTTCGCCTATATTTTGTATAAGTGTGAACTCCCATTTATTTTTTAAAAAAATGTCAAGGTATAAGTTGCAATTCCCTTAAATGGCACATTGTGAGAATTTGAACTTGCACAGGAATGTAGTGTCATAATAAAAAATACGGTAAGGGCCACTACTTTCTCAGTGGGAAAAAATACGTGACCGCTAGTGCGCGCTACATTCCTAAACACCTGTGCTTAATTTAGTGTTCCTTTTCCTGTTTCGTTCAAAAAAAAAAAGAAAAAAAGAGCGTACTACCCACCAGCAAGTGCAGTGTTCACAAAAACTGTACGCCCAAATAATAATAATAAAAAAAGAAAACATGGATTGGTACGATACTTACGGGATAAATCATAAATAAATAAACCGCAATTCCCATAATCCTAACCAATATTCCTGACACTTCCTAGAGTTGGCATGCGAAAAAGTAAGGGGGGTGGAACTACAGATTCGCGTGCCTCGTTTTGACCCCCCCCAAGACAGGTACCCCCTGTTTTTTATGTACCCCCCCCCCCCCCCATGNNCCCCCCCCCCCCCCCCCTCTTGGACCGTGACAGTGATTCGATGGCGTTGAACTCTTCTGAACACGAATCGAGTGGGCTGCGCCGGGCAAATGTGCTAATTGGAGTTAGGCACGTTTGGATGCAAAAGTCGAGTGACCTGTTGAATAGTCCTCATGCTATTGGTACTATCATGCGGCTAATATCAGCCGTAGATTATTTTTAATCTGGTATTTTTTTTGTATCCAAGGGCGTAGATATCTCACAAGATTGGTGTCAAAAGTATGGGGGGGATGCGCGCGTCCAGCTTATTGGATATATGGGGGGGTAGTTTCAAGACGTTTCTCAAGGAGGGCCGGTTGTAAGGGGGGAGATGGGCACCCCCCTCCCCCAAAAAAATTGTGGGGGGAAGAAGAGGGAGGGGGGGTCTGGAGGCTATTTCCGCTCACCTTGACTTCATTTCTGAGGTCGACCACACTGCTTGCCCCGTTCCAACAGATGTCTCCTCGGACGCCTTCCTAAACCACTTTACCCCCCTCCCCAGGCTTTTTTGAAAAAAGGTTGTACTCCCCCAAAAAATGATGTACATTGTTTAAATTTTTGTCACGAAATATATACGTAACAGGTTCGTGAATAAAACGAAGCAGCTGCTGTACAAAGTTGCTTATTTTCCACCACTGAGTGAATGTTGGCCAGGGAACAAGTGATTGTACAAGGCAATAAATTGTGTGCTTGCTGACCTTTCCACGATATACTCCCAATACCCCAGTTTTTTAGATTGATTAGTACAAAAACAAAATATATACAAAAAAAAAATAATCAAAAGAATGAAAGCACAGTGTTGTTTGGTGACATCACCCTACCTTGCAGTTGGTGCCAATGGGCCAGTTGGGGTGTCACTTCTCGTCGATCCTCCTCTGCAGCAGCCAGTTGCGCATCATTTGCAGTGTGTTGTCGGACTTCGTGTCGTCCGCACTACCCTGAGGGGATAAAAAACGCAGTTTGTTGTTGCACAATTGAGCCCAGTGAAATTTGTAACCAGTGTTTTTTTGCATATCCCCCTTTGCCTGTCTTCTGCTACTCCACAGGGTTCACCGTTGCCCAGCGGTTCACCATCCAGCCTGGATGACTCCATACGACACATCCAGACATCCCAGACGACTCAGCGGGTTGGTCACATAGGTTTGAGACTACCCCGGTGTTTAATTTTCAGGGGACATTAGTGCAGTGAGTGCAAGTGATTGAACAAAAGTGCTAGTTTTTAAACAATTGTACAGTATGAGTGGACCATAATAAAACGAGTGGCAATTGCGTTTTTATTTGCAGTATGTAATATGCTTAGCGTGACAAGGTCACCCCCTTGCCATATCCTTGACCCCTCTTTTTTTTTTGCAGAGTACACTGTTGGAGCGATTCGCTATTTTGCCGCCAGCCGCATTTGTACTGTACGGTATATAAATTTGAGCCAAGCCCCCTATCAATATCGTAAGTAAAGGGCACCCCATCCTCAGCTATTGATCTCCTGNATCCCCCCCCCCCCCCCACTTAACCGGGACGATGCCCTCCACCCATCCACCCCCCATTGCCGACGCCCTAGACGCCCGTCCCACGCCATCGATTCAGTAGGGTAGGACACGCCTGCTAGACGCCGCCACATTCGTTAGTTTTAACCATTTCATCAATTAGATTTACCGGTCGGTTTATTATTAGACCATTGATTTATAGGTTGGACTCACCCTTTTTTAGAGTCGATCGGGTGACAATTAGTGGGGGATATGCAATGATGAATGAATGATGAGGCCAGGCTCGTGCAACCTCTTTCTGGAGCAGTTAGTCGATAATATCACGTGATGGCAGGGGTGTTTTGTAGAATGGTTGAGGCCCCACCATTTTATATATATATATATATATATAAAAACGTGGTTAGGCAATGGATGGTATTTCCAAGCCTTGTTTGCCTTGAAACGGACGGGGTAGAAAATATCCTCGTTTGTGCACTATTATGCACTTAGGTTTTATCCTTGAGATGGGGAGGTGCATCATCATACGTGGTTCCCATGGCATCGGACTACACGCTTGGAAATGCCATGTGATTTTTGTGGGGGGGACCAGAGCCAAACATAGAGCAGACATCGCAAATAAGCTTGGAATGGTAGGGGGAGAAAGGTATTTCCTGCCTCCCTTGGTGTGTACTATATCGGTCAAAAAGATTGAGACAGCCATAATGAGCCAACAAGCTAGAATTTTTCTGCATTTACTATGTTGTGGAACGTAGACATTTTGATACAGTTTACAGTACAGTGGCGCGCTTCCTGGCTTCGTGCCTAATGCTTTCGAAATATATAGGTACTTCATTTCGAAACTAGAAGATGCGTGGGTGTTGCTGAGAAGAGGATTTGCAATATTAGTTTACGCGGAAATCGTGTATCACTATGGCGAATAATCTTATTTCGCAAAAGGCACTAGGTTAATTAGTTACGCTAAGAGCTACCAGACAAGTGGTGGGAGTCTGGGGGATTAGTTGGGGGGGTATTTCCGGCGGAAATGAGCAAAAGGACTGGAAGCACGGAAGAAATTTTTTACCATGAGGGGTCTTCGCTTCTACTTGCTTAAATTATGTCCACTAGTTATACGCCAATAGAATCTTGATGCCGTTGCGCTCATTCCCATTCCTCCCATATCACTTATTCAGCAGGCTTCGTCCTACTTTGCACATGTAACTCGAGCAGCCTTTCCAGGAAGTCAACACCAAAGGAAAATAGTCGGGTCATCATTTGAACTGGATGACCCCCCTACCAGGTTTTTACCTTTTCAATGACACCCTAATCCTATTTACCCCCATCATCAATTATATATTTTAAAAAACTATCGATTGTGATCCGAATCGATCAGATGTAATGAAGGACATCAGTACCTTCATAGATACATATGAGCGACGCCTGGTTTGTGAGGCTATCCTCCCAGTCTCTTTCTTACTTTTCCACCTTTTATTCGGAGCCCTTTTTCTCTCAACAGGCAGCTGCTCTCCCCTTATAACGGATCCTAAGGTCCGTTGAACCCCCTACTCAAAATTTGGGGGTAGATATAATCCTAAAATTTAGTCTGGATTTTTTTTTGTATGAAAAAAATAATAGTAAGAAAGTTATATCCTGTTGGGGGTCTGGTTTTATGCACAAAAGCCGGCCGGCCGGCATCCAAAATGATGCGTGCCATCTGGTGGAGGCTAGTTGTATGATGGGGAAATGAGGCCACCGTATTTTAGGCGACGGTTCTGCGGATCAATTCACCCCCCCTCCCCCCGGTTCAACTTTTAGAAGGACATTATTGGGGGTGAAACGAGTGTATGTACTGTGCAAGGTGGATCAATATATGAATTTAAATAAAAAAAATTTGAGAACACCTAGCCACGCCCTTTTTACAGACGGAAATAGAACAAGTTTTATTTGAAATTGTCGACAATGAACAGAATGACAGCGGAAGTGTACGAATCATGCGATGATGCAGTGTGAATGGTACATTTGGCACACCCGACCACCTGTCAGATTGAACCTGCTACAAAAATAGTGTGTTTAGAAATTTTAAAGTGGATTGCTATTACAGGCGGTATTATTTATTCAGAAAAATTAATATTTAGAACAAAAGTCCCTGGAGCACTATACTGTACAGTGCACTCCAAATGTTGCGTCGTGCTCAAAACTGCGAAGTTTCAAGGCGGATATAAATTGGCAGTCATTTTGCAAGGTGGCATTGAACACATGTGGAGCACCCGTCGGTTCAGAGATTTGTGGACGATAGGTGCGCAGATTGCGCATGTGTCACAAAATAGACTTGTGTGTCACGATCTAAGATACAAGTTGGCGCTAATAAGGGAGGAGGCTAATATTCAGTAGGCACGATGGCTTCTATAACCTGCTTGAGGGAGAACAACAGGTTTTGAACCCACTGCGCAAGGGTTTGTTGACTATTAATCTAATAGTATCGGGCAGTAATTAATAGATCCGTGAAATTGAAACAATTGTTACCCAATTTTTCTGGATGAAAAAAACAAGGGGTTAACCACTAGCTGTAAAGTGTACACTGGAGTAGATCTACCTAATTCAAGTACCTAAGGTACATAAGGAGTACCTGGGAGTACCAACTGTAGGTGTACACTGGAGTAGTACCGAAGTGGTTAACCCCTTGGAAAAAAAATGGGACGCATCTTCTGCAGAACGTCGATATGCCTGGAAGCGCCAATTTTCATCGATATCAAAAGACAACTAGAGACATAAAATGTCAAGGACAGATAGTTACGCGCGATAAAAATAGTTGGAACCTATTCTGCCCTAAATTGATTAAAATTCCATTGCGGCTACCAAACTTTCAGGATTAAGTTTCAAGTCATGCAGTCTCGCCATCTGTATTGAATGTAGCACTAATTATAATGAAAGTCGATAATACAATAAAAAAACATTTCATTCAGACGATACCTTGTCTAGGTGTTACTCCCGGATTAAATATCAGACTCAGAGTAATTGAAGCCGAAATTACTCGAGCGTGTTATTGGTGCCAGTAGGAAAACAAACTGAAATACACCCGTAAACATTATATGCCAGGAAAGGTTCAGGTTAAATTTAGCAGCAATCTCCCCCAAAAATTGATGGTTATTGCTAGCGAAGACCTAGGAAAGTGGAAGTAAATTTTCTCTGATTGGAAGCACTTTCGGTCTCAACAATACCTCAGCAGGTAACAATAAGTGGCGTCCTTGGAAAAGCACACCAGTGACTGACCTCCCCCCAACATGTTTACCACACGCCACGAGTAAACAATCAAAAAATTCAAAGACGAACTAGACGCATAAAATGCCCCAAATAAAATTTCACAAACACACCTGCTGAAAATATGATATAACGAAATTTAGCAACTTTTCCATTACTACAATTACTTTTAGGTTAATCTATAAATAAATAAAAATTTAATATATTAATTTTCATATATGAATAGTTACCATAACTACTTCGATTGGTACCGGTATCTTCTGAACAAGAGTGATGTATGGCGGTTTATTTGCAGTGCAAATTGTGCACCAAACAAATGCAAAAGGCCCTGCAGACTAGTCGAAGATGCTTTTGCAAAACATGAACCTGTACTCGTGATCAATAACATTAGCAAACCTAGTGGGAGTAGAGTAGGTTAATCCTGTTGGGTGGCTGAAATAGCCAGCAGCTTCCATTGTCTGGCCTTCCTATAGTTGCACTGACAGGTCCAGGGAGGGATGCAGAGGTCCATTGGTGATGCAGGCAGAGCTGACTGGCCACTTTAACACTTGTACACCTACTGGGTCAGTATAGTCTACATGGGGAATAAGCAAAAGGAGGGGTCAAATGGGACAGTTTAATGCATCTCATGGGAGTCAATAGCTGGTTGTATGAAAGCAAATTGGGGAATTATACAATACTACTGTACATTCTCATTATAAACTTGGCATGCAACAGGTGTCACACCTAGCAGAATTTAAATTCATATAATGTTGTACACGAATGTGTGCCATTAATAACTTGGTGTGAAATTTTAGATGTGATTTAATTTAAAGGCAGTGCCTGAAAAAAATCACTTCACGGGTCCTGAATTAATGAGCACTTGCTGTGATGATTGAACCATACATAATGTAGTCTGCAAACAAAACTGAGCGGGCAAGGCCACAGGGATTTCACATGAAACGACCCCAGCCTTTTGACGTCACCTGATTAAATGATGCAGGTTTTGTCAGTTAGCAAGTTGCTATGGTGGTCCATACACCAACTCAATTCTGACATCCATATATGTATATCTTTTAATGGTTAGTGGACATTACCTGACAAGGGGAAGATGAGATGTTCAAAAGCAAAATGCAATTTTCCAATATTCCGTAACCATGCGAATTCCATTCAATATTCACCCGCCTTTCACTTTCATCCCCTTCTCACTCAATTCAGATTTCAATGAATATGCTGAAGTCAATAATTCATTTCCACACCTGCATGAAACTCTTGAGACAGGCCATGGGAAATGCATGCACCTGCTTTGACTTGTTGCTTGAGTTCCAGTTTGCCTGTGGCCCCATGTAGCACTCTTCAAATTTGTCACATCACATTAGTACAATCCACTTGATTAGGCATATTCATTTTTAAAATAATGATTGCATCATGCATGTTCCAGTTTCATATTTACAGCACGGTCTGGAATTAATGTAGAATTAAGGACCATTTAGAAGTGAATGGCGACCAATATGATTAGATTTTATCTATGCTTATAGTAACTGAACATAACGTTAACACTCACAAACTGCAGTTTCACAGATTCACCTACTTTCCAATAAACAAACCACTAGATGTATTGTGTCACATTATTTGCAAAAAAAGGAGGTAGTTCTTTGGTGCATATATGATCTGTCTGCAAGAACATTTCCGCTGGTGAAAGAATAAAGCCGCAGTGCTGCTGAAATGCCATTTATAATATGACAAAAAGGTAGCAAATGAGAGTATCTATTCATGCAAAATTTGAAGACTGTTGTAAGATAGTGTAAGGGTTGGGAAACAAGTAGTGGCATAACTGCTATATATGTTGGCATCCGTACATGCACATTCACCAAACTCATGCATTGCTGGCAAGAGGTCACTTGGCGACATGACTATCTATCACTATCATGCCAACTTGACATTTGAGTGCCAGTGTACAAAAATGTTGAAAGTAGCAGGGTCAATCCTTACAGGTACCAAAGGCACATGTACAATGTTAGAAACATTTCTGAGCAAAGGTCAAAATAGCCACAATAAGGCGTAGTGACAAGGCAATGTTGGCAAGATATTTCAATCTTAGCCAAGCGGCTAATTTAATGTATGAGGACCACTGCATGGACCTCCTTCATAAAGGAGACACAAGAAGAGTGACCTAGCAGTATATTATAATTATGGAGAAAATACATCTCTTTCTGACTCATCAAAATGTGGGTACTGCTTTATGAGGGATACAAAAGTCACTTTCTAGTAAGAAGACTCTTTCCAGGATTGGTTTCATTATACCAATAATTTTTAGTGCAGGTCCTAATAATGCAAGGTGTCCTACTCACCAGAGGTTCTGATATTTTCTTGATAGTCGCACGAGCAAAAGAAGAACAGCACATGTCACAAAATGCAACTTTTTCAGGAGAGACAAAAAACTGATTACAGAGCTTACCGTTCACGACTGACAGTTCATACTTTCGGCTATATTAGCAGACAGGCATACGCTTCCAGAAATGTAATTTGGTACTCAATACATTACCACCAGGAAATGAGACGGAAAAACAGCACAAATCCGGGGATATGTGCTGTTCTTCCAGCACACATACAAACTTTGTCCCGTTCTCCTGCCTTACTCATGCAAGTGACATGTGTTTCTTTTCCATCAAACGATGCACATGGACAAGGACTACCACATCCCATGATAATCTCATTTTCGCAAAAAATGGACTTGTGCTGTTCTTCTTTTGCTCGATTCAAGTATGTACCATTATTTTGATCATAACAACTTGTGAAAGAGCTTCTATCAAATTCCAACACTACAGCAGTAGGCCTACAGCATGATGTTACCAGTCTTTATAGACAACCCTAAATTCACATAGAAAACATGCCAAACAAATAATTATTTGAACTATGCCGGTAATAGATTTTGTAAGCCTATCAATCATCCCACTAACCTTATTTTTTGTTTGTTTTTAAGTCCCTATGTAGGCTGTCACTTCTAAAAATTATCTGGCAGTGGTAGAACTAAATCTGGACCATGGGTTTTTAAGGTTTGGAAAAATTATCAAATTAATTCCACCAAAATGTTGGAGATTGACATGTGATCATGGGCGTAGCCAGGGGGGGCAGCTGCCGCCCCCCCCCCCC